>WYDI02016453.1:0-117812 GCA_009867235.2 Psittacus erithacus
GCCATTCCCCCTTGTCCTGTCACTACAGGCTCCTCTCCAGATTTCTTGTCAGTCCCGTTAGGCACTGGAAGCTGCTCTAAGGTCTCCCCAGAGCCTTCTCTTCTCCAGACTGAACAAGCCCAGGTCTCTCAGCCTGTCTCCATAGCAGAGGTGCTCCAGCCCTTGGAGCATCTTTGTGGCCCTCGCTATGCTAAAAAACTTGGGCAAAAATGCTGGTGTATACGGTTTATTTTATTGTACAGTACAAAAAATAAGGTAAAGTTATCTGGGAACCGTGCGGGGAAAAACATGGGCAACGTTTTTGGTTCTGGCCTCCACCAAAGGCCAAACTTTAGCTGTAAGCAACCTGATAGTGGGGCTTTCCAGCCCTTGAGATCTAGGAGGAAAGTTGTCTTCTCTGGCTTCAGGCACTTCTGCAGATGCACTGCAAGCAGTTCCCTACAGCATCTGGATTTCCAAGAGTGTCTTGTAAGGGAGTGGATGCACTTGGCTTCCAGTTGCTACAGAAATACCAGTCGCTGCTACTGCAGTATCTGATGGGTTCTGCAGTGTGCCCTGCTCTGAAGACCTGACCATCTGAATGCTCTGCCACTCTCGGAGGAGGAGGTTTGCTTTGCCGTGGTGGTGGATCCCTTGCGCAGACCTCAAACCGCCAGCCCGGGAAAGGCGGGTGGGGGAAGGCCGGGATGAGCGGCAGGGACCGGGCCGCGGGGTGAGCTTGGCCTCGCGTGAGGGCGAGCAGAAGGAAATAAGCTCACTTCTGCGGCTCTCCCTTCTGCAGCCCGCTTCCTCCTCATTTACATCTCGCACGCTGGCAGCTGTGGGAGAAGGAAGAGCGGCGACCGCAGGGATGGAGCTGCCTGCGGGAGCAGAACCGAGTTGCAGCCTCGCCCCCCAACTGAGGTCCAGGAAGTGGCTGTGGCTGAGCCGCTGAGCAGCTCCCCTCTTCCCTTCCCGCATGGCCGGTGCTCTTAGAAACGTGCTTTTGCTTTCTACTAAGACCGATTTCTGACGCCTTCTGAGTCTCATAGAGGGTACTTGCGTTTTCTGGAGACTAAAAGGTCAAAGGGATCCTCTATGAAATTAGAGGAGATCCTCGTTGGTGTCTAGATCCTCAATCAAATGTCCTTCAAGACCAAGGGTGTAGTTTTCCGTGGTGCTGGATGCTCACCTGTGTCCATGTAGGCTCACTGCACATGTTCAGTCTGGTGGGGTTATTTCCTTCCCCTCCTCCCTGAACTCATGCAGCCCCGGTGCAGGTGTCAGCAACCAAACCAGTGCGTTGCTGCAAAGGCAAGTGAGTAAGCCCTGTGCTCTGCTCAGAACAGCACAGAATTAATTCTGAAGCCTTCTTTGAACCCCCTTTTTCCCCCAGAAAACCTGGCAAGAACTAGCAGACTCCTGATGGCTGAAAACTGGGGAGTGAAGGTGAGCTTGGCTGTGGATAAATGGGTAATTGTAGAGCTAGACCATGCCAGGAGCATGGGCTGCTGATGGAAAGGAAGCAGGAGTATGAGGGGTGGAATCGGCCCAGAGGAGGATGCTCTGGCTGCAAGGGGTTGCAGGCACATGAGCTGCTGCTAAACCAGAGCCTGAAGCTGTAGTTCGGTGGCTAAATGTCAGTGCTAGCATGTGTTTCCTTGGAAGAAAACTGAGCATGGCAAGGTAAACAAGCACACAGGTTGTTTGGCTACAACTGAGAGGAAGAAAGCAGATTTTGAAGCTGATTATAAATTGCTGATTTTGGCTCTTGGCTCCCCCTGCAAGACATACACTGAAGGGAAGCTGTGCTTCTTGCGGAGCTCCAGTTCAGCTGCAGCACTGGGCTGCAGAGATATCATGCTCATGTACATGAATGCATCTGTGCCATCCTGGAACGGGACATGTCCTTAGTTAGCCCCTGGTGATAAACTGGGTAGATTCCTGTTGAGAAAATTAGCCAGATAAATTTCAAAAGCTGTAGCTTAAATTTGCCCATTTTAGCTTTTCCCTTTTGGCCATGTAATGTACGATCTGTTTTCTTTTTTATGTTCACAGTTCATCTTAAATTAGAGGCAACTACCACTACCAGCAGCTTCTGAGATATGGCATACCTTCAGCTTCCCAGAACAGGTGATTAAATTAAATAACTTCTTGATATGTTTGCACTGCCTGTGTGCACTTCAGCCAAGCAGAAAATGGAAATCTGGTGTGGGATTTAAAGATAAAAGTTGGATGTTCTTTAATTTTTAGAGTCATCACTGACCACAGTGCCTGGGAACCAATGGCTGGAGGGAAATGTTGGTCTTCACCCTGGACCACTCCTCTCTTTCTGAAGAGGTCCAGCAAGTGAGATGCTGCTGTGACAGAGTCAGTTGCTCGAGCCTACCTAATATTTTCTGTTTGCAGTTTCCCATGAACCTGGGGATTGTGATGCTAGGTGATTGTGACTCTTTCCATAGGTATTTGTCAAAGCCCTCCAAGGCTTGTTTTCTGGAGCAGCTGGTTCATCTCCCCATCACTGCAGGGGTGCTCTCTGCATTCCCTCCTCTTCAGACAAAATGCCAGAGGCTGAGTGGAGCCAGAGGCTGAGTGGAGCCAGAGGCTTTGTGGAGCCAGAGGCTTTGTGGAGCCAGAGGCTTTGTGGGGATGCTTTGCACCGTCATCCCTTGCAGAATAACTTGCTTAATTCTCTTCAGTTCTCCGTCACAGTCAAAGAAGCAGCAGCCCATGGAGAAACGTTTCTGATTTGCTTTGCCCTGACCCTTCCGAGGCTGTGGTCCTGCTGTGGTGTGGGCTGTGAATGACCCTTCTCTTGATGCTTCCACTTTGGAAGAAATCACATTTCTTGCAGGAAAACAATATGCATGCTAGGGTGTGGTGATGGGGTTGCTGTTTTCTGTTGCAGTTTCCCCTTTCCCATGGGGTTCTGGTGCAGCAGCCCAGGGTTGACCAAGAGGCTGCCCTCTTGTTGCAACTTTTCTCTTGGTTTGTGCTTGGCAATTTGAGGGTTGTTAAGGGAAAAAGATGAGTTGGAGGAAGGAAGAGGTGGGAGGAATGGAGGAAGCTCAGTGGGTGGAAAACTGTATGGGGATTCCCAGTCCTCTCCTGCAGCTGCAGGACTTGCTGCTGTATGTGTGGACTCTGCTCCAAGCAGCTGAATTTTCTTCAGTGTAATCCACCTATGCTGCTGAGCTGGATTGGAGCTTCCCAAAGAGCTGATCAGAACACCAGCTGCTGGCAGCTCGATCCCTATCCCTTTACTGTGCTGATGCTATAAAATAAATAAAACCCCTGCAAAGCACACATCCACTTCTTGCCAGGAGGGCTGGGCTGGGGGCACGATGCTGCTTAAGAGGAAGAGGAGGGGAGCAAGCAGCAGCGTTGGGATATTTTCAAAGCCACATGGCTGCAGGATGTGGGGAAAGTGTGAAATGCAACGCTGCTGCCAGATGCCCCAGTGCAAAGCTGGTGGCTGCTCTGCGGGACCAACACTGGTGTATGGCTGCTTTCTGTGGAGGACACGGTAGGTGAAATGTGGCTGGGTGCTGTGGGGGCTCTTCCATCCCATGGTGCCCTGCCAGTGAGCACCTTCACTGCTGAGGAAAGGGGGGTTCACTGGCTTGGGTTTGGTCAGTCAAAGTGATGATCTGGGGATGAAGCAGGGGTTGACATACATTGTTTTCTCTCCCAGCCCCTCCTGGGCTGCAGGGAAGAAGATGGTTTGACCTTTGGAACATCACCTTTTTTGGTGGCACCATGTGAAGGAAATCTCATCAGAAAGTTGTCTTTGAGCTTCCAGATCACCCAAGAGCAGAGTGTTGCCACAGGTGAGAATGCTCAAGGTTTACAGCTTCAGGACTTTCCAGCCCTGGAGTGAATCTCTGCCAGCACCTGTGTCTTTGAGCATCAGATGAGTGGTTTTAGTGTGGATTGGGCTTGTGGCAGGGGTTTGGGGATGAGGAGTGGATTTGTAATCATTGGCCAGTCTCAGCTCTTTGTGTGACCTTGAGCAACATCATGGGAATTTTGCCCTATTGCAGAGCTTCTGCCATCTGCTCTGGTTCATTTGGATGAGGAGTGCTTCTCTCTTTTCCTTCTTGATTTTTATACTTCAAACTTCCTTGAAAATGGAGGAAATGAAACCACAGGGCTTTTCTGTGAGTGACATGGGAGAGCTCAGGCCCCTTCCAGAGAAGAAATGAAATTTAGGGTGAAAAAGGCAGAAAAAAAATCCCTCCCTCATCATTTGTGCTGGCTGCAGGAGTTTGGGGGCCACTTGGTCTGGCTAGGCTGGGATGTCCCTTGGTGGGATGCTTGGTGTGCCACAATAACACTTGTTGATCTCCCAACTGCTGCAGGAGGTCCCACTGGATGAGGAGCACAGACCTTCATGGCTGTACCTGCTGATCCTACCAGGCAGGGTCATGTTACAGGGCTGAATCCTTTCTCTGTAGTTTTGAACCCTTTCCCAGCTAGATAAATTCAGGCAAACTGGTTTTCCCCTCAGCAAATGGGCTTGCTGGGGATTTGGGTGTGCACAAGGACCCTGGGAGGAGATGTGTGGTAGGGAGGGAGACAGAGAGCAGGGATGGATGGGGATGAGTAGGAATGGGGCCTCCTTGCTCATATTGCCTTGAAATGTGGATTTTTGTCTGGCTCTGCCTTGGCAGTTGTAGGAAAAGCCATTTATGCTGACTCACAGAGGGACTGGCGCTTTGGAGGTCTCTGTATCTGGATGGATCTGACTTGCACCCTGGGTGCTGGGTTTGATGAAATCCCGAGCAGCCCCAGAAGATCCAAAGGTCTGTAGGTAGTGGGATCTGAGCACCCCAAATCTCACCTGGGCTGGGTACTGGTGTTCCAAAGCAGGGACTCCACATCTGGGGACGTGTTCAACCTCGTCTTGGAATGCAATGGGAAATAACAGCACCTCCCTCTTTCCCTGAAGGAAGGACATCCCTTGGCTCCTGTTGAATCTGCTGTGTTGAGTGCTAGAGGCAAGCAGGCAACTATAGGGACACCACGGGAATAGCTGCCATGTGGGAGAGTGCTACCCAGCCACTGGCTTTTCTCCAGCACCAGAAGGGTCAGTGATATGGCTCTGCAGGCAGGAACCCCTCATCTCCCCAGTCACTAGCTGCTGCCTGAAACCCTTGCAGTATTTCACTGCTGGGACTGCACAGAGGAGTCATGGTGCAAGGGCTGGCTCCAGCGCTGGTTTTTTCCCCGAACAGCCAGGAGCTACACAGCCCTTGGCAGGTGCTGGTTCCCCTCGCATCTCCCTCCCTGCCTGCTTGGCCCCCACGGTTCCTCCTTGCTGGGGAGCTGTTTGCGAGTGCATGACCCGGGTTGTAAGTGCTGAGATCAGTAAGCAGAGTGCCTGGCCACGCTCTCTGCCTCCATGTGACTGCAGTTTCCGTTGGCTCCTTCCGCAAAGGCTATATTAGCGCTGAGTGAGAACGTGGGTAGGAGAGAAAACCCAGCAGGTTGCACCTACCCTTGGTCCCAAGAGCACACTAGAGAGGCCACCGGCTGCAGGATGAGTTGGGGCCAACCCTGTGCGCTATACCACGCAGTGAGTAACTGCCCCCTGATACCTTTACCAGGGGAAAGTCCTGCTGGGGGGTTTTGGGGAGTCCCCCTTGCCACCTTGAATGTGGTGGCCATGCATCCGTGGTGGCCATGCATCACAGATGCCCATGCTCCCAAGAGCCATGGCTGTGTGGGTCGGTGCTGGTTTGCACCGTGGAGAGCACGCCAGGCGCTCCCACACCTCTCACATGTGGGCTCCTCTGTAGGGCTGGGGTTTCCTGCTGGTGCTGCTGTCCCTGTCCTGGCTGGGCGAGCAGCATCCCAGCAGCCCCAGGGAGGAGTGTGGGAGAATGAAAGCTCTTCTGGTGTTGGGGGAGGCCAGCGCTAGGTGACAAAGAGGCTGAGCTGGGTGAAGGAACCTGTGAGCTTCTATGGAGGGGTTCAGGGGCTGAAGGCCAGCTGGAGGCAAAGTCCCTATTGTTTTGGTTGCAGTGAGGACAAAGCAGGGTCTCCTGCTGCCATGTCTGGTGCAAGGTGCTGCTGGAGATCAAGGGCTTGGGAGGGTGCAAGCTGCTGAGCATCAGCTCCAGCCTGGGGAAGGGGGCTTCCTCTCCATCCCCACCAGAATAATAAATGTTGCTTTGACTTATTAAAACACCAGCTTATTGCTTTAGGCTGTCCCAAGGAAGGAGACAACCCAGGATATGTTCCCTGCTCCCTCTCTGTTATGAGGCTTTGACCTTGGCTGCCACAAATAGCCCTGTTTCTTCTTCAAGCACTGGCAGTTATGAAGACACCACTTGCTGAGTCCCTGCTGAGAACTTGCTGCTTATTTGCCTGAAGTTCATCTTTTCCCCAGATGCAAATGCTGTCAACTCCGGTTCCACCAAGTTAGTAACAGAGCACCTTGTACTGGAGACCCTCTGCTTCCCCAGGAGAGGACCTCCAGCAGGGGCAGGTGCTGAAGGGACTTGGTGGTGGCTGGGCTGGTGTCCCCTGGGAGAGCATTCGGCACCAGAGGCAGAAGACACAAGCGCTGGCATGGGGGAAAGCCTCTTCTCCAGGGTTGCAGCTCAGTGGTGTTTGTGAGCAGCTGTGCAGTGACAGTGGTGTCTTTCCCATGTGCGCTGGCAGCCCAGTCTCCATCTCTTCTCTTCTCCTGCCCTCCAAGCTCTCCTGGGTGGACCCCTCAAGGGCTCCTGATGGCGGGTGGGCTCAGTGCTGGGGCTCTTCACCACTTCTCCATGGGCAGCTCATGGTTGCCACCAATATGGCCTGTTGGGAGCCCATTGCCTCTGAGTGCTCCTGGGGCAATGCCGGGAGATGTGTGCCTGCAGGCAGCAGCCATGGTCAGGAGGCCTGCTGTGCACAAGGATCACCACTGCCATGATGGACTCCATGGAAAACCTGTGCTTTTTGGGATGAGCAGTTTTTGACCTTCTCAATTCTGTCTCCATCTCTGCAGGAGTGCTGCTGCTGACATGGAGGCCCCACTCCCTGGTCTCTTCCTGCTTCTGCTCCTCCTGGCATTGGGATGGGGAAGTGGGGCAGTCACAGCCTGGGCAACATCTTCTGGCAGCTGCAAGCTTGTAAGTCCACCCTTGCAAACCCTCACCCTTCCGACTGCTTGGTCCTGCCCTGAAAAATGCCAGGCACCTCAGCATCTTCAGTTCTTCCCCCTCCCAGCTACTAGCTTAGTAAAGGACTGAACTGGGTGCCAAGGCATGAGCCACCTCATACATCCTCACTCTGCTCCCCAGACTTCTCCCTCCCCATCTCCCTCCACCTCCTGCCTCTGAGGATGGCTTTACATATCCACTTCTTGCTTTAGGTGCAGAGCACCACGGACTGCACTGGGAGATGGCTCAGCTCTGTCCCAGGAGATCTTCAAGGTGATACTGAGGAGCTGTTGCTTGATGACAACACTATTCGGGTTCTCGGCAATGAGTCTCTGCTCTCATACCACCAGCTGCGGTGTCTCAGCTTGACCAAGAACTGGCTGGAGCTCATTGAGCCTGGTGCCTTCCTCAGCAGCCAAGGGCTCCATGTGCTCTCCTTGGCAGACAACCTCCTCTTCACCAACTACTCATTGACAGGAGCAGCTTTTTCTGCTCTGCCAGCTTTGAGGGTGCTGGATCTATCCGGAAACCACCTCACTGAGGACATGGTATCAGTCTTGGTCTGGAACCTGTCTTCCCTGGAGTCCTTGTCGGTGGCCAGGAACGTCATCATGAGGTTGGACTCATCCATCTTCACTAACCTGACACAGCTGTTGGAGCTGAACCTGGAGAAGAACTACATCTTTGAGATTGATGAAGCTTTCACAGGGCTGCAGCTGCTGCAGAGGCTCAACATAGCTTACAACTACCTCCCGTGTGTAGTAGAGTTTGATCTGACCCAGCTCAGGGTGCTCAATGTCAGCAACAATGTCATCGAGTGGTTTCTGGCCCTGGAAAGTGATGACCTTTTTGAGCTGGAGGTGCTGGACCTATCCCACAACCGCCTCCTCTTCTTCCCTGTGTTGCCTCGGCAAAGCAAGCTGCACTCCTTGCTGCTGAAGGACAATGAGATGAGCTTCTACCAACGCCTTCCCAATGGCACATCACTGGCGGACGTCACAGTACAGTTCCTGCTCATTGATGGCAACTTCACCAACATCACAACGGTCAGCCTCTGGGATGAGATCTGCCACAGTAACCTCTCCTCCCTGCGCCTTCTAGACATGAGCCGGAATCAGCTCTGGTACCTGCCAGAGGGTTTCCTGGCCCAGATGCCTTCCCTGACCCACCTGAAGCTCAACCAGAACTGCCTGGAGATGTTTCACCTGTCTGAGAAGGACCCTTTAGCCATGCTGGCAGAGCTGGACCTCAGCCAGAACAGGCTCGTGGAGCTGGGGGTGGAGATGGGTGCCAGGGATGTCCTGCCCAACCTGCAGCTCTTCAACCTCAGTACCAACAGGCTGCGGACGCTTCCTTCTGGGGTTTTCACCTACGCCAGAAAGATCACTACTGTGGACCTCAGCCGCAACCAGGTTGACCTCTGTCCCCAGCCAGTTGTTGCAGGTGAGGCAAAGAGTCCCCCCTGTGTGGACATCAGGGGTGTCAAGACCTTGACTCATCTCTCTTTGGCTGGGTGCAGTCTGAGGAGACTAGGTGGTCACCCCTTCCAGGGGACACTGCTGACACATTTGGACCTCTCTGACAACCACCAGGTACTGTCCGGGGACCTGGGGTGGCTGCAGGACCTTGCTCTGACACTGCAGGTGTTGTCTCTGAGGAACACCAGCCTCTCCTCCACCACTGTGGACTTCTCTGCCTTTAGCAGCCTTGTGCACTTGGACCTTTCGGTGAATTCCTTGACTGCCTTCCCCACCTCACTGGGTGCCCTGAAGCTGCACAGTCTGAACCTGCGGAACAACTGCCTCCCAGCTCTGCCAATGGACATGGTGCAGGCACCACTGGGGAAGAGCCTGCGGGAGGTCTACCTCAGCCAGAACCCCTACAACTGTTGCACGCTGGGCTGGTGGGACTCCCTGCAGCAGGTCGAGGGGTTGTGTGTTCCCGACGGGCAAGAGGTGACCTGCAGCTATGCCTCCCGCACGCTGAGCCCCAGGGCACTGCCCGAGCCCGTCCTGAGGAGCTGCCGTTGGCAGACAGCTGATCTGGCCCTGCTCTACCTGGTGCTGGCCCTGCCAACCTGCCTGACACTCCTGGTGGCCTTTGCCATCGTCTTCCTCACACTCAAGCAAAAGCTGCTGAAAATGGTGAAAACTCGGTGCGGGGTGTCCAGCTGTTACTGATAGCTGAGGAGTAGGAGAAGGAAGGGCTTGGGAATGATGAATGCAAGTGAGTTGTCAGGATTGCAGGCAGTAACCGCTCTGAGGTGGGTGAGAAGGAGATGTGATGGATGAAGGATCCAGGGGATGCAGGGAGAGCTACTGTTCCTGCTGCAGATGCCCTAAGGGTACCCAAAGGGTGTGGGACCATGTCTGATGATGGAGCCTGAGGCCATGCTGAGCATTCTCCAAGTCTTCAGCAGAAACCATCAGCTGATGTTGGCAAGAGTCAGAATCAGAGAATCAAATGGCTTGGATTGGAAGGGACCTTAAAGCTCATCCAGTTCCAACCCCCTGCCATGGGCAGGGACACCTTCCACTAGACCAGGTTACTCCAAGCCCCTTCCAACGGGGCCTTGAACACTGCCAGGGATGGGGCAGCCACAGCTTCTCTGGGCAACCTGTGCCAGGGCCTCACCACCCTCACAGGGAAGAATTTCTTCCTAAATGTAATCTCAATCTCTCCTCTGTCAGCTCAAAGCCATTCCCCCTTGTCCTGTCACTACAGGCCCTTGTAAAAAGTCCCTCTTCAGGTTTCTTGTCAGTCCCTTTAGGCACTGGGAGCTGCTGTAAGGCCTCCCTGGAGCCTTCTCTTCTCCAGGCTGAACAAGCCCAGCTCTCTCAGCCTATCAAGTTGAGCAGACATGACACCAAACACCTCTTGGGCAAAGTGGCATGGACAGTTTCCCCCAAAAGTGTTCCTCCCACCCTCCTTCAGGCTGTTCCTTTTATTTATTCACCCCAGTAGCCAGCTCTCTGTTGCAAAACATCCTCCAGGTCTGCAGACAGCCTCCGTGAATTGCTCTGGGCTGGAGCTGCATCACCAGGTGCTACAGAGGAGGGTTTCTGTGGCCACAGCTCCAGCAAGCACACAGGCAGCCCTGGGTATGCACCCCAGTGTCTGTGCTGATAAGACAGGTGTTGTTAGCAGGGCTGAAAGACATGTTTTGGGGTGTGTTGCTTGGTTAAGTCACAATTCCAGTTAGAAAAGCCCATTAAAAATACGCCAAGCTGCAACGATGTAAAATACTGATTAAAAGACAGTAGAATAAATTAAATCACTTGTAGTATTTTATTGCAGATTTCTTTTTCTCCAGTAACTGCTGGATTAAACAGATGCAAAGGAGATGAAACAAGAGGAAGCTTTTCTCCCTGTTGTGTATGCACTGCTTTCTGCTCTCATGGGCTCTCGGCTCCAGCGGTGGTTGGGGTTTCTCCACCCAGCCCTGCCCACAGCAGTACCCGCAATCTTGTACCAGCAGCACTACCTGGGGAAGTGCTGCTCTGATCTTCAGAGAGTTACTGTGAGTGGAAATGAGAAGTGGTGGTGGTTTGTGTTAACTGAAAAGCCCTGCTGAGACCTGGAGTGGCTTTATGCTCATGGCACCATAGGGCTTTTTCCAGTCTGCAGAAAATGCAGTAAAGCTATTAAGATGGACTAATGAGGTAGAAATTATAGTGTGATAATGGGTTTATTTCAGAACCTCACCAGGTTTCTTATCCTTTCTAGTCTCTCACTGCAAAGATTATGCACTGGTTTGAGTCGGGATACACAGTTCATGGAGGATTGGGAAAAATAAGAAATTTACCCTCTACACTGGAACTTAGGAAGTCTTAAAAGTATCGGCGTCCTTACAGTATTGCCTCTTCAGTCTGATGCAATCAGTAAAAGGCTACGCTTGTCTCAACAACCACAAAAAAGAGAGTCTCTACAGCTTGACCTATATTCCATATATTCCAGTACTACAAAGAATGACCATAGAGTAGTGGCTCAGCTATGGAGTATCCAGACTTAACTTCAGTGCAGGATCAGAGAATTTCTGAGACTGTGTCACTAAGGGTTATTGGGGATGCTGATCTTATTTTGATACTGTAAGAAAATACAGGAATATCCAGTTTTATTCATAAGCAGAGGATGAACACCTGTCCATTGACGCAGCCACCAGCAATGATATTTGGGTCGCTTGGACTGAACTGAAAGCAGTAGATGTCTTCAGGACACTCCAACAGTAGCTAGAAAGAAAACCATAATAGTTGAGAAATACAGATCACTCAGATTGCTTGTTCTCTTGTTGCTTAAACACCTGACATACTGAAAAGTGCTGATGAAATACCTGAGGCTGGATAGGATCAGAAACACTCCAAAAAAGTATTGCTGATTGCTGCAGCAATGACTTGTCAGAAAGGTTAATGTGTTCTTCATCAGAAAGCCTCTGTCTTGCTGACACTGCTATGATCCCTGAGTGAGAAAACAAATTTTCTCAGACGAGACAATTTGAGTTTCAACACGCTATTAATTATGCTGAGTGACTTGTTCCTTCTGAACACAGGGCAAAACAAACCCCAAGACAACCCCCAAAAACCAGCCATGTATTGATATTGTTCTTTTTACAGATCAACTCTGAGGAAATTGGTTTTGCTGCTTTAAGTTATTCAACAATGAGCCATAGAACCTAAGCTTCATGACAAAATTCAGGGGTTTTGCTACTACTCCTCAATGGGGTAATACTGCACCTGAAATGATGTGACAGGCTCTTAGTGCTGGCACCCATCATGAAATGAAATCTTCTGTAGATGAATTAATTTTCTACACAGGCTGCAGTATTGGCTATTAGTATGCTACACAGCTAAGACATTTATATAGAACTTAATTGTGCCTTTAAGCTTGGCTGTGTAGAGCAATAATCCATGGCAGGGAGGAGACATTTAGTAAGCTTCATTATGCTCCCTGACACTCCGCAGAGTCATGTCCCATTATGGCTGTAACATTCCTAGCAAGTGTTAGGCATGCATACAAGATCCAGCCATGGAGAAAAAGACAGTAGTTTGCTGAGCCACAAGAAAGACCTGGCACAGCTGCAGCCCCACCTAATTGAGCCTCATATGGGAAAAATTTCCCTTTCCTATGATCTTCATTTACACTTTAGTGTGAGGGACTTTGCATGGCCTGTCTAAATTCTACAAATTTGTCCGTCTCATTTTCCACTTTGTCTCAAATCAGCAATAGAGACAGACATAATGAATCAGTTTTGGTTTTAAATTTAAAAGTTGATAATTTTATGAAAAATGCATATCTTTCAGTTCTCACAATACATGTCATTCAAGTCTCAATTCAGTATTTTAACTGCATTACCATCAAGGTTTGGATGCCAGCAAACACAGCTAATAGTTCTGTCCTTGGGATAGCGCAGATCTGTAAATGACTGGTATGCTTGAAGATAAACATCTGGCTTTCCACCAGAACTGCTTTCATCTTCTGCTAGGGCCTTCCAGTCATCAAAAAAAGGATTCATAATCTCATTTTGCTGCAGTGCAATTTCCATTCTGTTTTGTGGAAAGAACAGTTAACACTTTAAATAATCCAGATGTGACTGCTCAGTAGTAGAATCACAAATATTTCTGTAAAGAGGCAGATTTTGTTTTACACAAAATGATGACCACAGTGATAAAAAAAGAGAAAGTGTTTATTCCTCAGCGATGCATCACTGTAAGGAAACCCTTCTCCATTTAAATATAGATAACTAATTGTAACAAGAATTTAACTCTAGTTCTGTGTGGACCAAGTACAGTGCAGGTGCTAAATTCTTGTGTAAAAAGTGCTGATAAGTGGTATTCGTTCCATGACTAAGGGCTTTAGGACAGTACCCTTGCTCTTCTGCATACACTTCTGCTTCAGTGAGCAGTGTCTGAAAGGCACAGACTTCTTGTTAATTTTCATAGAAACAAATATTAATTTAGTATCTGTTAATGTTAAAACATAAGCAAGAGGAAAAACAAAACAAACAAAAATCCCCCCACCAAAGCCAAGCCAGAAAACTATATAGAAACAATTGGTGTTTGGCCAGACCAATGGTACATGCCAACAACAGTTCTTGCTTGTAATTTTACCTTAAATGTACCGATGTAAGAAATTCTTTCAGCTTCTCAGATGACAGACAGTCTTCTTTCTCTTCATCTGACAACTGTCTAGGAAAATACTGCGTGGCTGCATTTTTTGGATAGGTCCTAACCAGTTGGAATAATTTCAATGTGGATAAGTATAGAAACAATTTCAAAGACAGAAATCCATGTAATGTGTAAAATTAAAAGCTAAACCTATTCATTTTTTCTAGAAACTCTTTGGAAAAGTGAAAAAAGAAAGATACAAACAGACCATCCAGTTCTGTTCTCTTAATCAGTAGGAGAAACTCCAGGAGAGCTGATTTAATTTGTATAACTTTGAGATCAGAAACAGTGTGTAGCTTAATAAATAAGCTGATAAATATTTTCTCACACTTACCATTTTGTCTGAGTACTACTTTCTCTTACTTTTGGAACCATTTGTACGCCCACATCTTTTTCAAGCATTTTAATACTGAAAGTTTTGTCTTGATAGGATGTGCATTCAACATAATTGTCTTTTACATCTGAAGCATTGTTATCAGTAAATGTAATTGGTGCACCGAACTTCCTGCGTACTCGTGAAATCATATACTTAATCTGGAAAAGAGGTATTTCAGTAAGTTAGCAGAGGAGAAAGTTTTTGGCAAGTGTGTTTTGTAAAATGGCAGCACTTATATAATTGAGCAGTTAGTTCTATTGATCATTTCTGTGCTGAGTTTACTTACATTTCTACATTTTGAAACTGAAATGCTCATATATATAACCTATAACATGTAGTAAAAGACTGGTTTGTATTTCTAAAACAAGAAGTTGCCTTTATGTAATGTTTTGGCTAGTAGGATAAGAGAATTATATTTTCTACTTCACGTAATATCAAAACTGCTCCCTCAATTTAAGGATTGATTTGCAGTTCTATGTAATACTGCATTGGACTTCCAAGACCTGGCTTTTCAGCTCTGACCTCTTAGTGCAGTTCTCAACACTGGGTGAGGTATTTCACCTTCCCTTGCAGAGCCTAGGGAGAGAAAAGTACAATGAAGAGGATCCACGAAAATTTGATTGAGGAGTTTCCTTACAGCAAGAAATAGGAAGGAAGGGATTTGGCTTGACTTCTACCTACAAAGAGAGGTAGGCGTTTGATTTCAGGCAGTAGGAAGTTACTGTTTTGTCTTGGATTCATAGCCAGGTACTTTCTCCCAGTACCTCCCACAGAACTGGAAAGGAATGTAGGCTGAAAATACTTCTGAGTGGACCTTGCCAGCAGGGTACAAGAATACTTGGACAGTGAATGTGGGTTGAATTTCATGACTGTGAATTAGCTGTAGAACAGTCAGACATCTGTTTTAAGTAATGTCAACATGCTGAGTTGCTGAGAACTATCAAAACTTGGCCAGTTTTCCCTGAACAGGGATTTAGGTACTGAGTAAAAATCACAGATGAACAGTTAAATGCTTGGGGATGCCCCACACATTGCAAGTTAGGTGGCAGCTGTTGAGTGGATCTACTTTTTGGACATAATTTTCTCAGTATAACATGTAGGTGAAGTTAATGAAGTATTAGGAACAATTCCTTCCCCAAAGGGTGCTCAGGCATTGGAACAGGCTGCCCAGGACACTGGTGGAGTCACCATCCCTGGAAGTGCTTCCACACCATGTAGATGAGGCCCTCAGTTCCACTGGTTAGTGGTGACCTTGGCAGTGCTGGGGAACAGCTGGACTTAATGATCTTAAAGGTCTTTTCCAATCTGATCAATTCTATGATTCTATGTCCTTCTGTAATGTCAGCCTGTAATACCTGTAGTCAGTAACATTTATTCTGAGGTAGAGCCCTTGAATGTATTGCATACCTCTTAAATGCCATCCATATCATGAAACAAGAGTTCACTGGGCTCCATGGAAATAGAATTAGGTCTTTAGAATATAATTGAAGTGACTTGACTTGTTATTTGGCCAGATAGTCATTTGAGCAAAAAGTGGCAGAGATGTTACTGACCACAGATGATCAGGACTTCTGAATTTACAGCTTAAAAAGCAGATATGTCCAATGCAGTCTCACATGCTTTGTTTGCAGGATTTAAATAGAAGAGAATTCAGAGGAAAAAAACCAAACCAACCTGCAACTGCAGCACTTTCCATTTTTGTTAAAAGTTGAGATATTTCTCTTTTGCTTCTTGAAAGACCCCAAGCAAACCCAGGATTGCAGCTTCCCTTTCCCTGACTTGTTTTTAAGGAACGTGAAATATTTTTTTTAATATTTATTTGGTTGACTAAAATCTGTTGCTTCTGACCTTTGTAGCAGTGTCTTTAACAGATTCTTCTTCAACTTCCTTTTCGCTGCCAAGAGAAACCCAAGGTTTTTGGACAGGAGGCCTGTAAGGTTGGATTTCTAGAGTCTCCACTGTATTTTCTACTTCTTCGATTTCTTCCTGTTTTTCTTCTGCAGTTTCTGGAGGCTGTGACATCAAACATTGAGAAATGGTACTTTTTCAAAACTGTTACTGAAATGTAACTATGAACTAGAAAAACAGTTTTCAGTCTTTATCCACACATTCATCTTAATGCAGCAAGTCTGGCTATTCTGTGCACCTGGGTACGATTTGGTTAGGTCCCATTCATTCATTTGTGCATTAGAATTTTCCAATACATGTTTACATATTTAATATTAAACTACTAAAGAGAAACCATTGTCTTGAAAGCAAATTACTGTTATATAAAAAGAATTTGTGGTGATCTCCTACATTAGGCCCTCCTGCCTGGAATTGCAATTTGCTTTTCCGTTAGTCATTTCTTCTCCTAATGCTGAGTTAAAACTCAAGTTGAAAAATTTTATAATCTACCTACCCATAAACCTTCTCCTATAATGCAGTGCACAAGGGGAGATCTATGTATCTAGAATTATTTAGAACTCAAGAACATGCTGGAGTATGATTTAAAGAATACATGCATACATATTGCGAAGAATAAGTATAATTCTTCGAAGACGCCAAATAAAATCTTTTCTTTCTGTGTCTTGCTAAGAAACCTGGGTCCTGGCGGACAAAATTAATGCTTATGACGAAATGCAGCAGTGGGGATTACAGTGGCTCACTAAATTAAAATACAAAAATTTAATTCAGTCTTTCTCAATACAAAAGACTTTTTTACAGTGATACACATATTTTTCTTTGATTAGATTAACCTTTAGAGAAACATTCTGGCATGCTACCCACATCAGATGCTTACAAATACAATACCAGTATATGTTTTAGACAAGATTCTGAAATACTCATAGAAAGAATGATGCTGAGGTATACCTGTATTTTCTTACCTTCAGAAGGTTTTCCTTGGCTTCCTCAGAAGCAACGAGGTAAAAGTTCTGTCCGTACTGGAAATTTGCGTCTAAAACTACCAAAAGTTCTTCCCCTGGATATTCCTAGTTTAATTAAAACAATTAGTGGAACACTGAAGGCAAATAACATATAAAACAGACATGAGCCTGTGACTGGCAAAGCTACCACTAGTGTAAATTCAGTATCTTTGATTAATCTTTTAAGTCTAAACAGAGGATTGCATGTACCAATTGAAAAGAATAGATGGATTTTATTTTCTAATAAAAAGTATTTTGGGACCAAACTAATCTTTTCATACAAAGAATTGAAAAGAAACTGTTTTAATGATTCTCAATAAATAGGCAATGAATAAGGTGAGGCCAGAATATATGAAGCTCTGCCAGTTCA
The DNA here is from genome assembly GCA_009867235.2 of Psittacus erithacus. Lineage (NCBI taxonomy): Eukaryota > Metazoa > Chordata > Aves > Psittaciformes > Psittacidae > Psittacus > Psittacus erithacus. The sequence goes on from WYDI02016453.1 coordinate 16,947, forward strand.
GAGAATCAAAACTAGTAATATTAATGTTACTTTTAGCATATATCAAATCTACAGTTAGTTAAAAAACCCAAACAAACAAAACTGTGCATGGTGAGCCATGAGAAACTTCGAGCTGACAGTGGTCCAAGACCTATAGCCTTTGGATATTACACCATTAGTGTTTTTACACAGAGTCAAACAAGGTCAAACCTTGTCCTTGAGAGCATGAAGTCTTAAAGTGTAAACGAAATAAGCTACGTACCAGGATAATATTTTTGATAGGGTAAAAATCAGAAATTTTAGCTCTTCTTTTCAGGTCCTGAATGATGTCCTCTTTTTTAATGATTTTGAAACAATTTTCTTCTGTGACATCTTCATCAACTCGGCAATTGAAAATTGCTTGTGTCTGTGTAGTGAGAACTAAAGGAAAGATTTCTGGGTGGCCTGTAAAAGAAAGCAAAATTCCTTGATAAACAAATTCAGAGTGTTGTTTAAACATAAACGTGTACTTCAGTAATTCTTCCTTTACTGTTTCCTAGCAGAATGCCTTTGAATCTCAGCTTAGTTTTTGGTATTTTGGAAGGCATAGGGTAAAAATTGTATTACATTTTGTTAATCTTGGAAAAGACTCTACCTAACACTTCCCACTTAATGAATACATTATTCCTAATATAAGGGGGTATCTTTCCTCTTGATTAACAGGTCATTAAGAACTTCAGTGAAGAGTCATTAGAGTGTTTTTACTACATTAGGGACACAACTTCCTTAAAGAGAGCTCATGAACAAATACACTCTAATACTTTGCTGTAGAATGTTGTCATGTTAAGCTAATGTTTGATCTAGGTGAGGCTTCGATGCCCTCACAAATAAAGATGTTTTTCTGATTTTGAACTTTCATCTTCTCACTGAGTTCTGAGCGCAGCTGAGTCATTTTTGCACTATGCAAGTGAGCCTAAAGCAAGGTCACTAACATTCAGGTCAGATACTTATTTTCACCTTTGCTGGAGAATATATAGCTGTTGTTTTCTACATACATGACCTCTATTAGGTCCATTTGTACTAATTCAGAACAAGCTATTTCTTATCCTATCTCTGGCAGTGTTATCTTCATTGGTTCTAGTGAGGCTGGATGCAGTTAGGTTACCTGTTAGCTGCACTTTGCAAACATTCAGTCTGAAAATACCCAGCGCCTCTTGTTAAGTCAGTATGTAGCACTGATTCTTCCCATATTACATGTTTTGCCCTCCAGCTTGTGTTTAAGATCACTATAGGCCCAGCTAGTTTAATCCTGCTGCCTAAGAAACTGTTTTCTTCCTTTGCAATACTGCCATGCTAGCAGTGTTAGCTGCCATAGTAAGAGCATTCTTCATGAAGGCCACAATATTTTGTCTGAGAAAGCTAACAGATGTTCATCTTTTTGATAAGCTGGGAAGTGTGAAAGATTGAGGGACATGAATACATGGGATTTTTATGTCCTGAAATGGGCTGGATTTTGTAATAAGAGCTGACACTTTCTATAATCTTTGTTTCATTCTCTTTTCTTAGTTTGAGTTATTTAATATTTTATCTTAATTCCGAGCACCCGTGGTATTTTTATCTTTGTGTATGCCTTAAATTGGAGCTGATACATCTAAGATGATGATACTGACCAGCTGGCTCAGCATGTTCTGAAAAGCTATTTCCAACCCAAGCCAACAAGGACTGATAAAACAGTAAATTCGCCTTAATCTCTATCTTTCAGGAAGCTTAATCTATATAAGGCTATCACATAATACATAATGTTTGATGAATCTGACATTTATCCTTTAAAATTTTTCAGTACTATTTCTCTACTGCATCTGTTTTGCTATAGTCATCCATTAAAATTAATGACATGCTTGATGCTGTAGCTAGAAGCTACAGAAACTTTATAAAAATAATTAGCTCATTCTTAGGTAATTTTTTCCAGAAAATTATTCCTAATAGTCTCAAATAAAATAAACGCAAGCAATTAGATATTTTTTAATTCATAAACAATCCTAACGAGAAGTTTACTCAAGAAGCTTGTACAATGTTATATTTTAGAATGATGAATTATGCATATAGCCTTTCCACAAACGCTAATGCTAAAAAAACCCATCTTCCCAAGGAGACGTAGGTTTCAGTGTAAGACAAAACAATAATAGCATGCTTTAAAGTTAAGCAGAAATACAATAGGCATGACTACAAGAGAGAGCAGAGTAGGACAGAAAGTCTATTTTCTTCAATGCTCTATTGCTGGAAGTCCAGGTTAAAAACAGATTGATCCAAATTCAAATACGTACATCTTTTAGTCTAACACAAGGGACTGATAGTGGAATTCTTACTATTATGAACATTTTTAGTGAATGCTCTTTTCCCATAAAAATTGTGTGGCATCTAACCAAAGGCATCACATTGTTTTTCTGATGGCATATTGTATCACATCTTTTGTAACAGTCAGCAGCTCTTAGCGCTATGAGAACTTCACAAAGGACCGAGAAGCTCTCAGAGAAGTAAAGAACACTTGCAGGTCTTATGCTAAGGAGATACCATGCACAGACAGTGACTTCACATAGCAGCATTATTTTCGTGCTTTTAGCAATAGGATTTTAGCAATAGTTCAGCTATTACGGCAATAGCCTTACTTGCCACTAGGTGGAGGTAAAAGTCTCTCTTACTGACGAAGTCTCTCCAGGAACACGGAAAATACAAACTTTAATGTATTTTTAAAGTAACGCTTTTGTCATCTGAGGGATCATTTATTGCCCATTTTCATTAACTGCAGCTTAGCCATTTCGGTGACACTAATCAAAGTGCAATTTTCATATCCACACGTGTGCGTACGTGTTCTACCCATGTAGGAGGACAAGTGCAAAAGAAATGCTTGATCTCTCTGCGACTTTTAAATGGCAGATTTTTTCCCCTACAAAGCAAAATCTGTTACTCAATGTCTATTGACATCTATGATTAAAACCCACAAGTGATAAACTAAAATAATCTTCTCACCAAATTTAGTAATGATTCGATAAAGATGAAAGATTTTGAAATCATAAAAATATTTCAAGTTTTTCTTTCAATTGCTTAACTATTACTAAATGCAAACATTTTGCACCCTATAATTCTGTTGTGATGCTTTTTTATTTCCCCTGGTCCCAGATCCTCTCAAACCAAGATAAAAACATCTACAAACCCATACTTGTTTCTGCATTCCTTGTTGCACTGCCTCCTACTCAGAAAGCGGTACTGTAATCACTACTGTAACAGCTGCAATTCTTCATAGTTTCTAAATATTATCATTCATACAAAAATCTTTCGATTTCATTCCCTGGCTTTAGTAACACTGAAGCTTCTAAATGCTTGAAGTGTTTCAAAACTATTACTTGAAAGCCCAATCATCATAGCACTTACCTATACTAGCCATAGAAAGATCAACCTCATTTTTTTCATCTGAAACATAAGACATGACATTACCAGTTAGATTTCTTCCTAACAAAGTTAACTATAAATATACAGTCCTTTTCTTGTTGGGCAATATTTAAAATCTCTATGCATGTTTGAAAGTAAACTGTGAAGAGGAAACACAGTAATTTCTATTCAGTTTGCATTTAACACAAGAAATGAGTGAAGCCTTTCAAAATAGGTCTGTGTCTTAAGGAGATGTTGGCATATTCTGAAACGACGGAGATTTAAAACTCATTTTTATTTTGAGCAGGTGGTCTGCCTAAGACAGAAACCATAAGAAATCTGTCATCTTGTGGTGCACACTGTAGTTTCCATGGTTGAAAACTGCACTGACTGCTGCCTGATAGTAGAAGAGGAGGTAAATGGGCAAGGCTCACTAACATCAGACAGTAGCAGAACTGACAGGTGTGCAGGCAGGAGTGGACATGAGTCCCCTCTGACAGTGGTGAGGTGGGCAGGCTTGCTCTCGGTAGCAGGGTGCTGCTGGAGCAAGGCTTTCTTCAGCTCCTGAGAAAGGGTCTGCAAACCTCACAGCAAGGTAGCACTGGAAGAAATTAGCAGCGATGTGCAGAATATTCTTCGCAGCACAGCAGCTACTAATTAGCTGGGAGGGGAAAAGTGACTAAAAGGCAAAAACACCTTCAGGAAGGTGGCTGTCACAGCAGAGAAAAAAATTGATGAAACAAACCAAATAAAACCCAAGCAAGAGAACATCCCCACCTGTTCTGAGAATGTGCATGCCACTGGAAAAAAATACAGCAACTGCTCATTAGCCTTACACTTCATTAATATACACACTATAAGTGGCACAAGTGAGATAGCGCCTCAGCCCATCTCAGAAAAAAACCCATAATAAAATGCACTGTGAAATTAAATTGTGAGACTTCAGTATTTTTTCAAGCTCCATTATTGTACCTGTACACTGTGATCCAGGGCACCTGGACTCCTGCTTCTGGGGAAGCCTCCCTGCGCCTGATGCTCTCTCCCTGGGCTGTTAGCTTTTGTGAATCTCCCCACTTAACATGTATTAAGCCTCCCAGTTTCCCATTCAATACTGTTATTATGACACCACAAATTATTAAATCTCAACTACCAAGACAAAGTGTAAATATTGCAACGTATGTTCCATATACTTTGTTATGTTCCATATACTGGTTATGAAACCATAAAACCATTAATTGTAGATCTCTATATATAAAATAACATATTCTAAGTTATCTCATGTTTACTTAAATACAATGGCCCAAAATAATCAAGGTTGCTCTTATGTGAGACCCTATTGCTGCTTGTTTCATTGCTTCTGTATCTTACATACCAGGCTCTTTTCGTTTTGGGGATTTCTTAGCTTTGTTTTCACCTTTCTGTTTCTTTGCCTTTGCTTGTGACATCTTTCAGATTTCTCTAGAGAAAGATACATATCATCAACAAACTGTAAATAGACAATGGAATGCACCATGCATGAGTGAGAATTTTGCCCATGCTTTGATATAATTTAACATTATAGTAATAAGTTCATACACAGCCAAAAGGTATGTTCCATAACTGTAAACCATAAGTTGTACTTTGATATGTGTAATAGATGGAAATACTGCTCCTTTCCAGGGTGATTAAGAATGGACACTGATTATCTAAAACTTTTCTATTCCAAGCTAATTTTTCAGTGTGGCTCTGCAGAGGTCAAACTTGGAAAGAAGCTGTATGCATTATTGTAGCATGTAGCAAACACAGAGCTGGAAATGATGCTCTATACTCTTGTTTCATTTACTCTCCTTCTTCCCAATAACTAGAACAAGGATGAGAACAGCAATGTAAAAAGACCCACACTCATTGCAAAGGAGGAAACGCAATACAGGCCGCTGCCAATACAGACAAGACAGCGCACCACCACAAAATACGCTGCCAGCACCATCATGTGGAAGATACACGCATAGCAGCAGATGGAACTACTAAATCGAAGTAGTCCAAATTCTGTCAGAAGAATTGTTTGATGTTGTTACTGAACAGCTGGAGGCTGGGATTCAACTGGGATAAGGACAATGGGACTTTCAGTTTGTTTATGGCCTCTGTCTTCCATGTTCCCACTGTTTTTTAAGACTGTAAATGGATTGGGAGAGGAACTATTTTCTAAATGTCTAAAAAGCACTTACAGTATTTGGATGCTATTCTAATTTTAACACTTACAAGAGGAAAGCAGATGCACTTATAAGGCAGAAAAAGGCTGCACCATCAAGAACTTTCGTGTGACATAACTATTTCTGATGAACTCTTACAGGAGCTATGGCCTGTCTGCCTGCACATGTGAACAGCACATTTACTGTCAGGATGCTTTAAGATGCAATGGTGAGTTTATAAAATAAGTGTTCTATCTTAAGACCTTCCAGATGAAAGGTCTAAACCAGCATAAGAGCTAAAACAAACATGCCATGGCCTGTGAATTTGCAATTTCAGTGGTCATCCTGGCTTTGGGATGGTCATTCCCAGGCTGAGAAACAGCATTTTCCATTTTGTAACATAGTTCTCAAATACTCCAGAGACAATCAATATAATTTTAGCTTCCAATCTGAATTTTAGTTTGGAGATGACCATTGATGGCAGATAAACTTCATGGATTATAGCCTGGTTTTGGGATCTGTGTTAGCTTCCCAAGTATTCAAGGTAAATTTTGCTGTTAACTTCAATGGGAGCAGAGTCTGACAGCCTTATTACAGTAATGTATTTTTTTTTTCACTCCAATCAAAATAGAAAAATATACTTATAAATCCTCAGGCTCTTTTCTCTATCATTCTGAATCATGCAGACCACAGGTGACAAGCTGCATCCATGGAATGTTACTGCATTTCTCTGTTGTTTAGTCATCATTGCAAGTACAGCCCCTTCATTAATCCATCTGAAAAACTAGCAATTTAATCTTACACTTTTTCCAAAAGGTAATGATAATACCAATGCAAAACAGATTAATGTTTCAGAATTATGGAACTCTTGCCTTGCAAAAGATGATGGTTTTGGAAGATCAAAAAGCCCTCACAAGTTATGTACAGTGAATGTAAAGAAGAAAGTTAAGAGTTTTTTCTGCCCTCATTCTCCCAGTCTTTTTGTCATGCACAACACTACAAACATTGGCAATATATTTATGTTTAACATTCAATATATTCTCCCAGGTACAATCTTTCAAAGAAGCCTCTACACTGAAAAATATTCATAGTTTATAGTATTGAGACACTTAGGGCCACTTAACTTAGACTGCATGTCAATTCAGATGGTTAAAAGAGGCTAATTTTCCCTTATTTAACAATAAAAGTGCAAAGCTATTTCTTACCCATCTCCTTGTACATGTTATGTAAAAAATATTGTGACCAATTTTATAAATGGATTCTGTGACTAATTTGAAAGCAACCTTCACACCTCTGGATAAAAGAGACAGTCTTCCAGGATAGGAGGAGAGGCCAGCTCTTTTACAAATGAGTTGAAGAATAACATGAACCATCTCATATATGCTACAGTCACATTGGTTTACTTCACCATTTCTTAATTATACACTGAAACAAAGCCAATTTGGAAATGTTGAGTTTTTTCTTCTGAGTAACCTAAACCGTAAGTCACATGAATAGAGGAAACACAGAGGGCTGAGATAAGTCACATGCCTATGTTTAGTACAGTAATTTGCAAGTAAAAACATCCCTTTTCCTTCAACTGACTTTATATTTTCTACTTATAAAAGCAGTTAAAACACTTGAAAATTGTCTTCTAGTAATGCAATTCCTCATCCTTTACTGAAAGAATCAGGTGTAGAGGCACACACAGCACTATACAGCTAAGGGCAGTACTGGTGACTCTTTGCACACGTTAATACAAAAAGTATTCATGTTTAAGAGTTGCAAATGAACAGAGCAACGAGTAGGACTGTTCATGGTTCCATCTGTGATATACAGAACCTCACCAACTGGAAAGCAGATAGAAAAGTACAAGGTAATTATCTCCTTTTACAATACCCCTAACACCATATCGCCTCTGTCCATTTCTCATTCTGTGGGCATATGATTGTCAGTGGTTAGGAAACATGTAAGGCCTTCAAAGAAAGCAAAAGCAGAACTTCTAAAGACTTCTCTGGAAGCATTAGCAAGTCCATAGCTGTTCACAAAGTATGCATGCAAAGCTGGTTTTTTATACAGGATTAAATAACCTACTAACCCCCAGGTGCTCACTGCAGGAAACCAGCATGCACTGAGAAGTTTAAATAGCTACTGAAGAGCAGCCTTTTGCACCCCTCCTCTTCAAAACAGAAATGAAGGAACAAAACTCCTAATGGTTCTTAATGTGCAAGATAAAAGCTGGCATTTTCAGCAGTTACCTCTTGCTTCAGGGGTTTGTCATTTTTTTACTCCTGAAATTTTTACATGAAGTATCAAATCCTATCAAGAAAACCACGAAAAAAATGGTCTCGGTATTGGAGGGCTGTCTGAAGATATGACAAAAAGATAATTTCTTTAATCTATGGTTAGTTCCTATCCTCTTATGGATATTTCTGTATCATTTATTTAGAAAGGACTCTAATATGCATATTTGTCTAGAATCATGCAATTGTATTATGCTTTCCATCAATGCTTACGTGAATTCATAATTCTATGGTTGAGAACAGAGGTTGGAAACTACATTTAAATTAACATAATTTGAAAAATTTATTAGTACAAAACCTAAAAAAAAAAACCAAAACCAAAAAGAACAGCTCTTGAAAATCAATTGTCATAGAGATTGCCATAAATTTTGGTTTTTAAAGTCAAGGCCAGGGCTTCAAGCAACCTGGTTTAGTAGAAGGTGTCCCTGCGTATGGCAGGGGAGTTGGAACTGGATGAGCTCTAAGTTTGGGCTTTCAATCCAAACCATTCTGTGATTCTGTGAATACTAAAATTCCATTAAATATGTTCAGTCTAAATTTTCAGTCAGTTTTCAGTGGAACACAGTGTTACATTATTTAATTGTTAAAGCCCAAGTAAATATTTGACAACTTTGGCATTTTGTAGCCTAGTTTATTTATAGATGCCTGTAATATTTTGAACGTTAGTCTCAAGAGAAAAAATAAGTTCAGAGCGTTCTCCTAATCATTTAGTGTACTGAAACATTTGCAGTTATAAACCAAAGGCGTGAAGTTGCTAGGTACAGCACCAGGGGAAAGTGAATTAGCTCTCAGTGCCAGAAAAGATGCTGTCTGAAGTGAGGACACAGAATGATTCATTAGTTGCCTAATTGAATGGTTGAAGGTCAAGCCTGTGTCCATTACTAATTTAGCACTGCAATTTACTACAATTTGCAATGACAGAAGAATTGAGAGCCCTTCCATTTAACAAAAGCACTAGAAGGAAATTATCGAAACCATGCACTACTTGGTTTTTGTTGTTGTGTCACTGTCAAGGTAAAAATCACATTTCTGACCGTAAACATTTGGGAACTTGTTAAAAGTACTGTCTTGAGAATGATGTAGTCTCTCCAGAAGTTCATATACAGTGTTCCTTTTAATTACATTTATTCTATTTTGCTCTACACAAAGACCCAATAATACAAATACCTAAAGTCTGTGTTATTAATAATGCTTGTGCATATTTGGACACAACTTCATTGTATAAGATTTAGAGAGTAAAGCTGAAGTTTTGGCAACTGCCAAATCATTTCAGCATATGAATGGTTCTATTTGAATGTACCTGATTTCACACATACAACTTCTCATTAAATTAGGCTTACTTGAACCAGGTGTAGATTTTGTTATTTGATAAAAACCAGTGGAGGTAGTTACAGGCTGTGGGATGACAAGTACAACGCATGTTAAATTAGGTTATGAATTAATAAGAAAGGCATAGACAGCAAAATTGAGAACTTCATTAAAACATTAGATAATACCGTGTTATGTTTCTCTCTTTGATGAAATGAGAAATAGAATTGGAAAGGGTATAACACGGAATATTGAAGATATGTTTTATACTAGGAATAAACTAGGATTCTTTTTAGCCTGGACTGAAGAGGCTATGATGGAAATCAATAAAATCATGAGAAAGTGAGCAGGGGGTGATTATTCACCGTCTTTCGTAACACAAGATCTAGCTGGCATCACATGAACTTACCAAGGGACAGACTGAAAACAAACAAGAAGAGTACAGAAGTGTTTCATTGCACAATAGATTGTTGAATTATGGAGCATACTGCCCATGGACAGGATAGTAGCCAAAAGCACACGATTTCAAACAGGGTAAATTAACAGATGAAAACCAATGATGATACCTCTGGCTATTGAAATGAAGCCATAAATACAAGAAAAAAAAAAAAAAAGAGTGTGAAAATGGAAGTATGGCTTTATTATGATCTTGCCCAGGCCCTTACTGGCCCAGGCAGAACCTCTGGTGTGAGACAGTAGGCTGCTGGAGGACAACCACACACTGGGGACTGGACGGGTGTGTGTGAACTTGACCATCACGTGCAGCAGCACAGAGGGCAGGGGTGTTTGCAGCCGCCCGGGTCTCCTCACCAGCGCCCTGCAGCCTGCGGCACAGCCACCCAGAGGGCCTGCCGGGAGCCCTTCCCCTCCCGCAGGCCGGGGCACAGAGGAAGGCGCCGGGCCCGCTATCCGGTTGCGCGGTGAACGCGGGGTGCTGAGGCAGCCTCGGTAGCACGGAGCAGGCCGCGAGCTTCGCACCGCAGCTGCGGCTCGGCTCAGCCCACCGGTGACTCCCTGCCGGCAGCTGCCGGCTCCCACTGGCACCGCGGGGCCGCTTCCTACCTGCGCGGCACCGCCACTCCGGCCCCAAAGCGTCCCTGCATCAGCGCCGTTGTCAGGGCAACGAGGCCGGCCACGGGTGACTCTTCCAACAGCCAATCAGCGCTCCGCGTTTCGAACCCGCCCCCGCCAGGGAAGCGGCTATAGGGGGTTCCTCGCTAGCACGGGTCTGTCAGATTAAAACTACACATCCCAGCATGCCGTGCGCGGGGACTCGTCGCCGCCGGGCTGGGTGGGGCGCGGAGCACCATGGGTGCTGTAGGCGGCAGCTCCCTCCGTCGTCCGCCTGCCCGGCGTCTCCTCGCCATTAGCTGCCTGGGGACCTCCCGAGCCGCGAAGGAGGTTCAGGTGGTCCCACGCGATTCTGTAATATGAAGATTTGTATTCCACATCTTTCATATTTTTGACGCATAAAATTAATTTAGTTTGCTTTGCTGCGATCTAAAACGAAGGAGCCCCGAAGTGCATCTCTGTCTGTGGAGTACCCAGTCCCCTGGTGGTACGCAGGGACCATCCACCCTCCTTACGGCAGACAGAAGGGATCCTTGCTGCCTGCCCTGCCTCTCTCTACAGCTCTCTTAAAATACCAATTCTTTTAGGTTTAGCCTTCTCCTTATTTCCCCTCTTCCTCTCACACCAGCGCTCTCACGGGTTCCTGCAGCACTAACTGGGCAGCTGGTGACCGGTCGCAGCTACCATAACCCGGGCTTTACCCCGGCCACTGCCCCCGCCAGGCAGCAACACCGGGGGAACCGTGTCCACGGTGCGGTGAAAGTGGCCGAGACCCAGGGGAGGAGACCGTTTCCTTGAAGTCCAGTTAATAACTTTAATCCTTTAATTGCACGTAAGTGGAATGACTCAAGCATGTCAGTCATTCCACTTAGCTCACTGTGCCGCTGGCTGCCCTTTGTAACTACAGTTCTGTGACCCGAAAAGGGTTTTTTATTACAGATGGGGCACAACTAACGATAACGTAAGCGTTACCTCTTTTCCTCCTTATGCAGAAGGCCAGGTTAATAAATTTGGAGGCGGCATTACGGCGGCATACTTCAGCGAGTGTATGTCCCTTGGGGAGCCCTCACGGAGGTGTGAAGCAGAAGGTGACAGACGCCCCGTGCGCCCAGCCCTTCCCCCGGGGCTGGGATGCGCTGGCGGAGGCCGCTGGAGCCCCCAGCCCTGCCCTCCGCGGAGCCGCGCAAGCCGGGAGCGAGGGCGACCGGGACAGGGAGCGGGACCGGTAGCAGCGGGATGTATGTGACAGCCGGGCCGCCCCGCGGCACCAGCAGCCCCGGTCCCGCTGCCCGGGCGACAGGAGGGCAGGGAGCGGTGGGACCTCCTCGGCAGCGACACGCCCCAGCGGCAGGTATGAGGTATGCCCTGTGCTGTACTCCGCGCGCTGTGCGCCGCAGCCTCTCCTTTAAAAGCGCGAAGCAGTGCCCTCGGCGGCCAGCTCTTGGCTTTGGGATGCCACGGTAAATCAGCGCCCGCCGGGCCAGAGTGGCCGGGGCTGTGGGCGAAGCCGGCGGCGGCTGCTCCCAGGGAATAGCCGGTGCCCGACGGCGGCGCGACCTGACAGGCTGAGCGAGTCCCAGCTGGCTCTAAGTGCGTTTCTCAGCCGTCCGTGGCGGCTAGGAGAAGCGGCGGGCTGCACGGCGCCGGCTGCGCTGCGAGAACTGGGCGGGGGGAACGGGACGCGGGAGACGGGACGGGACCGCTGGGTTCGGGCGCTGCCGCTATGGTACAGCCACTGCGGAGCCCGGGCTACCTCCGCCTAACGCCGCGCGTTGTGTTTGCCTGAGACGTCAACTCAAGCCGGTACCGTGAGGTCAAGAAGTATTATCTATGTATTTATTTATGTATATATTTATAAATCAAGCACGTACATTGTCAGGAATATTGTAGTATCAGAGTAGGGCTTCACTTGGAAATGATTCGTCAGCGGTAAGAAAGACGAGTGGGGACGGTGGCATGCTGTATCCTGCAGGACAATGGCGACCTGGCAAAACAGGAGCTGATTTGTTTTGTCTTAAGCCTGCTTTTATGGGCCTGTTCTTAGTGTTAAACTGCTGATTCAAAACTTTTCTTGCCCCCTCTGACATCTGGGGAAGTTCAAGGTCTTGAATCATATCTGAAAACAGCCTCGTGTTCTGGTGCGTGCAACGGCTGCTGGAGGAGAGGGGATGTGATCTGTGTGTTTTTAAAAATTCATCTTGGTGATGATTTGTTGTTTGAATTCTGTGAGAAACTTCCCTTATGCAAACTGAAAATTATTTGTCCATTATGGCACGTTTAAATTCATTCGCGACCTAGGCTGTCTCCTCTGTTCTTAATGTCAAGAATCTTTTATCTGAAATAAACATTCCTGGCTACCTCTTAAGTACTTTATAAAGCATTTATAAAATGGGAGTCAGTGAAGTTAATAACAGATTAACATTTAAACATGTTGAATGCTATGGTGAGTAACATCTCAGACTGTGTTTATAGGTTATCTTCTAGTCTTTCCTCCCAAACTCATCTAAACTATGAGCCTCTTCAGCTAGTCATGATGCCTAGATACAATTACCTTTTGGTCTTTTGTCTGCTTCATGGTCACCACTGCTTTGCACTCAGTCTTTTGTGGCTGAAGAAATAGATATAATCTTGCTAAATGACAGGTTAATGCACTCATTTAATTTATCTGAATTGCAGTTTGGCATGCTGGGTCCTCATTTCCAAAGAGTGCTAATACTAATATCAAAGAAAAATGCTGCCTGTCTTGAAAATTCCATTTCTTTCAAGGACTGGACAACGGGCTTGGAGATGGGGAAAATACTAACTACAGAAGTAAGTTTTCCAGAAGACTGAACGCTCATGAGAGGCTTTTGGTACTCTTCTGGACACAGAGGGAAATGAGTCAGGATGTCTTGCATATATGATGATGGTGGCAAGTAAGAGAGGAAGCAAGTTTTTAGCAAGTGACTCCATAATTCCAAAGGGACAGAAATTCCACTATCAAATAAACGTCCTGACAGTCTATCTGCAAATTTAAGAGCTTGCCCAAAGTTTTCTTAGGGATCAGCAGAACATGTGCAATATTATGAGGAAGGTTTTAAATTGAGTGCGATGTTCAAGTGCCTTTCACAGAAGGCACACATCTTTGGATCCAACTGTCAGTGCAGACTGATCTGATGCTACTATATTCATGCTTGCCTGTTTTCTGACTGACATGAGCTACTCTTCATTTCAGAAATGGAAAATCCTGAAGTGGCTGTTGGCAGCTGCCGTGCTCATGATGATGAAAATCTTTGCAGCTACAAACGACACCTGTCAATATCACAGGAGGGACTTTTGGAAGACCAGCTTAGAAGGAAGTTAAAATTCTTCTTCATGAACCCATGTGAGAAATTCTGGGCCCGGGGCAGGAAACCTTGGAAACTTGGGATTCAGCTTCTCAAAATAGCAATGGTTACTGTTCAGGTGAGTAACTATGGGAGCAGGGACTCTTCTTAGCCCATGGGAAGTCAAATGAGTGCAGGTGACAAATGTTGTTCATGGCATGGTGCAGAGAAAGGGAGAGGACAGACTGCAAAACTTAGTTGCATATATGTGGCTTAGATCTAATGTGAGGCATCCCTGCCCATGGCACGGGGGTTGGAACTAGATGATCTTAAGGTCCTTTCCAGCTCTAACTATTCTTTGATTCTATGATTCAATGATTCTATGTCATAATTTTCTCCTAAAACTGTTGACTGAAAAAATAGCTTTCCTGAGAGTAGAGATGAAAGGAACCATGTTTAAGGGCTCAACTTGACTTCTTACTTTACTTTTTTTTCTCTCCCCAAAGGATGGTCTATTCCCCCAATAACTTCTTCCCTGTGAGTGTTTGAGGGAAGGAACAGTTGTTCATGTTTCAAATTCATGGTGATAAGAACTGAAACTGATGGCTTTTTCACCATGTTTGCTTGTATCTTGTGTATGATATACAAACTCTTGTATTGAAAAAACCCCAGAAATTCTGCTCCACTCTTCTGTCTCTCAGCCTTGCACCATAGATTTCAAATAACACATTTATCTGCTGCACAAAAGGCAATTGTTTGTCTCAAAGTTTTGTGGTTAAGGAGGAAGAAGATCGTTCACAAAACCTTTCTGGTGCCTGAGATTATGATCCTTTGGAGTTTCCCACACGTGATTTACCTTTCTGGTAGTGTCAGTGCCATGACAATACAAGTATAGCGAAGAATGTTTTCCATGGTTGCAAGACTGATGGGACAAACTGCAGAAATAAGAGTTCTCCTGCTATACATCTGGCACTGTGTTTGTATCTCTTCCTTTCTGCTTCAGTTTTAAATGTATCGTCATTCTCTCCTTGTCATCTGTCCCATTTTGCAACTACAAATAAAATTTGATGGTGGAAGAACCTAAATAAGAAAGAAACTAATGCTGATTTAGCCTTTTCAGAAAAAGAAACTGCCTGTAGGTAATTCAGTCTTAGCACTGTTGATTTGCTGGTGTATTCCTTGTGCCCAGCACATGGAGCTTGCTCACAGAGCATTTTAGTATCTCTGTAACTGAGTTATCCTTATCAAAATCTACACTGGCATCATGGCCATAAAACTAATCTGTAGACTTCTGGTTTGGACTTATCTTTGATGAGTTTCTTCACAATGATCTTGGCACTAGATTTGAAACAATAGTCACTGAAGAGAATTGTGAGCTCCCACAAACAATATATCACATTCTTCTAGAAAACTTTTCCAGCCTGGATAGTAGCAAGCAGGGATTTATGCTATTTCCTGTTGCAATATATTTGTTATATTAGTTTGTCAGAGGTTATGCTGTTACAAGCACAGTTTTGGTTAGTTATTCTCAAAGCGCCTTTCACTGAAACCTGAGGAAGAAATGCTTGTTTTTCTGTCCTCAATTTGCCTTTTGTGTGCTGGAGTAAGGACTTGAAAGCAGGGTCTGGCTAAGTCCTGCCCTGCATTTTTGGCTGAGGAACACTGATATTCCCCAAGGCAAGTCCTATTAATGTCAGGCCAAACTAACAAAGCACATGTAACAGTATATAGGTAGCTTGAATTTGAAATGGTATCCTTTTCTTTGTAAAAATGCAAGTCCTTGGCCAAGATGCTGGTAAATGTGTTAAAGGGACATTCTTGAAACCCATTGTTTCCTTAAAGTCAAACTTTCTTTTGACCAGCTGCGAAATGGAGTAGTCTGCATGTAACTGCTCTGTCTACCAGTGTGACAAAAGTGGCTGTTTGTAGGACAGTATTTGTATGCTAATCCAGAAGTCAACTTTGTCTTTGAACAGGAAATATAAATGTATTTTTCAGCTGGTGGTTTTTGGACTGAGCAATCAAATGGTGGTTGCCTTCAAAGAAGAGAATACTGTTGCATTCAAACATCTCTTCTTGAAAGGATACATGGACAGAATGGATGATACGTATGCTGTATATACACAAACAGATGTCTATGACCAGATATTCTTTGCAATAAACCAGGTAAGGACTGTTGCTGCAATATATACGATATACGTGCTCTTTACCTGGGTACCTTTTCTTATTCCACCTTCCCTGATGGTGCCTGAAACAACTTCTGTGCTTGTTGCTTAAGACTAGAGTGTTGACTCATTTAGGTTTTCTGTCATTGCCAGAGCACTGTACTGTGGCAGCTTTCTTAAAGCTGATCAGCACTAAATGTGCAGTCCTTAGATCTGAGCCAGAGTTCTTTGCAAGTATCAAATTAGGCTTTCTAGGAAGGATTGTAAACAGAAAAAAAATAATCAGCAAAAAGGTGTTTAGATCAAAATCCTGCACTTACTGTTTTTGTTAAATACCTTAAAGTGTTTGAGAACTGAGCGGTAGTGTGGTGTAGGTTTCCAAGTTCTTTAGATGACCTTTTAAATGAAAAAAATGGGTTATGGCACAGATCCAAACACTTCTGGGTTGTTTTCTGGTTGGTTGGGTTTTTTTCAGAGACTAACAGTTTTGATGCCATCTGAGTTGGTTTATCTGTTTGTTCTGAACTTTAGTACTTACAGCTGCCCAACATCTCTGTTGGAAATCATGCTTATGAGAAGAAGGGAGCAGAAGAGACAGCTCTGGCCCTCTGTCAGCAGTTCTACAAAAGAGGAATCATCTCTCCTGGAAATGACACCTTTGATATAGACCCAGAGATTGTGACTGGTGATGAACCTCATCTATTCTATCAGTTCTTTGGGAGGGGGGACCATACATTTATGACAAATTCTTAAAAAACCCTCACAGCACTGTATAGTCCTATCACATGATCTATACTGAACTTATTACCAGCCAAAACCAGTAAGAAAACTACTGTGTAACTAACCTCTAACCCTCACCTCCAAGGTAACGGTCTTTTAGTCTACTGCCACAGAACAAGTGATGAGCTGTTGGCACTGATGGACATCTAACACAAGTATTTTGGGCTAATTTCAGGAGCCCTCCCTGTGAATTCATGATTAGTAACTTGGCTGGTGTTCAGGGAAGCCAACGTATTTGTCAACCGGCTTCCTAAATGACCCCTCACTTAAGTGTGCTATCTTGTCTGCTATAGTCATCAGCTCTTTACAGCCCCGGGAGTGGGAATGGCAGATTACAGTTAAAAGAACATGATAACCCATGAGATGTTGTTGTGAGCCCTTATCCGTTGCAGACTGCTTGTACGTTGAGCCAATGATACCATTAGACAACACAACAGTGGGAAAGCACAATTTGAATTTCACTTTGGATTTCCACAGGTGAGGGGGAAGCAGCACCTCCTGTATTGGGGTATTTGTGCATTTTCCCTGTGAAAAGCTAATACGAAGCTCTATTGCAGACTGGTGATGGTCCAGCTCAAGTTCAATCTGAAGGCAATCAACCTCCAGACTGTTCGTCACCATGAGCTCCCTGACTGTTATGATTTTACTCTGAGGGTAGGTGGAAGCCTGCCACATGTCTTTCTATTCAAAATGAGAAATCATTGCTGCTGATTTACCATACACAGTCAGCATAGGTGATTTCTGAAGAGCTGGGCACCACTGACTGGTCCACACTGGTGTCTGGATTACCTGTCGTGGGTTAGTGTACCCTGTAAATACTGCTGGTTGTCACTGTGCAAAGTTAAGCTTTGAGTGCTCATGACGTGGTCCTGAAGCACTTGTTTGGCTTACAGCCTTTTGTGTTCTAATCCATCTGAAGTATAATGAAAGCATAAACCTCTTCTCTTTAGAGAGATGCTTCTAGGAAAGGTTGTTTTCAGATTGTAGAGGAATGAGGCTATAGTTTAAAAGAATTTTGTGTAGTATCTAGTTGATTAAGCAATTTATGGCAAATATATTGTTCACCAGGTTTGTTTTTCACTTTGACAGCATTTATTTGAATAAACTGGAATTGCATTAAGCTTGAATACATTTTGTAACTTCTCTCCTAGGAAATTGATTCTGAATCATTATGCAGGCTTAGCTTACAGTGTGCTACATACGTAATGGTTTAACTTTAAAAAGACATGCACTTTTTTGTTTGTTTGTTTTGTTAATACAGATAGTGTTTGATAACAAAGCACACAGTGGAAGAATTAAGATAAGTCTAGACAATGACATAGAGATCAGGGAATGTAAAGACTGGCACGTTTCTGGATCAAGTAAGTGACATAAATACATTCAAATTTTCATGTTAAATTTTCACCACACTAGCACAATGTTTGTTGAACTCTTCCTTTGTTAAAAGATGAGGCACTATTGACAGATATTCTCCAGTGACTTGGCTCTAAATCCTGATTTTCTAAGGTATTGTTCTTCAGCCTCTGATCTGAAACCCTGGGAACTAGCCACACCATTACTTTCCTTAGCAGTTCTCCAACCTTGCACCTTTGATAGTGTCAAACCATAAATTTCCCACACCTCATTGTGCATCCTTCTAGCTTTGGCTGCTGAACTTATGCTGTTCATTGCTTAAGGTAGGCTGTGAACCATTCTAGCACTAGGCAACAGGACACATGATAGTGTTGGAAAGTAGAAACCGATTCACTCTTATTTCAGGACGTAGCACCAGGAAAGATAAGGAAGCACTGTTGATAAGGCTTGCTAGAGTGGAATGGCTAGAAACACTTCTACGGGTGCTTAAATGTTGTTTGGCTTGTATTTTGGTGTACGGAAATGCACAGTATGGTTAAATCATATTAAATAGTTACTCACAAGAGCATCCCTTGTTGACAGCTGTTGGGTCTGGTCAAAACATAGCCTAAGATCTTTTTTGATTAGAGAAAATAATCTCTTTGAAAGTCAGAAGCTTTCCAAGACTTTAGATTCCACTTATTTTTTATTTTTTGCTGAATTAAGCAATAGGATGAATCAGGTCCATTTTTCTACGCGGCCACTTTCCTTTTTGCTGTGCCTACATCAGGAAATGAAAAGCTGGTAGTGAAAAAAGAGAAGTTTGGGGGTTTTATTTTAAAGATCCAGATTGGAATAAGTTTGGAAGAATTTAATGAAATGCATTACAAAGTACAAAACACACCGCTTAGGCAAATGCATGTTTCACTGCACACTGTTTATGAACTAACTTTGATCGCTGCCATGTTACAAATGCACACCAGATGGCATGCTACCTCTAACAGATTGCTAGTGCAGCAGCACAAGAAGGTTTTGCTACCAGGCTTGTGTAATAATCCACATCTGATACCTGTGTAGATTGCCTCTACAACAGTTTTCAAAATCATCTCCTGGAGTACCCTGTATTATTTTCTGAAAGCCAAGGAGGAATACAAAGGTAAAGATTGCAACGGGACAATAACAAGTTGTTGCTATTCTGGACTACACTGCAAACCCAGTTTAAATGGCAACAGTACATGCGTTAGTGACCCCGGTATAAGCAAGAAGGTGGTGTGCTTTTTCTGAGTAGTGCAGTTTGAGAAGTCAACTAGAACTTCAGTATGCCATTTTGGAGAATTCCTACTTCTTGAAAATCTAGCATGAATTTATTTGAATTGTTTTTCTCAATCACTCTTTAGCATTAAAAATTATATTGTCTCATTGAGCTTCAGCTATATGATAGGTGTAAAAAAGGGGGTCTGGTTGTCAAACTTTGCACCAACTCTACCTTAGTTGATCAAGACTGTGAATTTTAGTAACATAGGAGATGGAGAACTGAAGTCTGGCTCAATGCTGGTCTTGACCAGCTGCGCAGCAGTGCGAATTATCTGCGCTGCTCTAGGACAGAAAACCCACCTGATAGTCAAGTACTGGTCTGGAAGAGAAGATACAAAGTTCCTGGGATTTTTTTTTACAAGTTCTGTCACTCCAGAGGCCATTCCAGTGCTTGTAAAATGGACACCTCCCACCTCAAATTCTGCAGGGCTGTAAGAAGCACTTTCTCTGGTATACTTTTGATGTGGTATCAACCTTCCTAAATTAACTGAAGTGGTGGTATCCATGGTGCAGATGCACTGGTGTCTCATGCAAATAAGCAAAATAGATAAACTTTTTTGGGAAAAATGGTAATATTTTTCTTAAGTTGTATAAATAAAGTCAACATTGAAACTTGATTTTTATTTCAATATTCAACATGATCAACAAGATGAAATACATCTATGTTCTTGTCACTTGTGACTATGTTCTGTGTACCTTTTTGTTCTTGCAGTACAGAAGAACACTCATTACATGATGATCTTTGACGCTTTTGTTATATTGACTTGTCTGGCTTCACTGATCCTTTGCACACGATCAGTGGTTAAAGGAATTCAGCTCCAAAGGGTGGGTATAAATCTTTCCTTGGAAAGCCTTCATGTCTCGTGTAAGTCTGATTAACTTTTTTCTTTCCTCTTTTCCCCTAGGAATTTGTAAGCTTTTTCCTGTATTATTATAAGAAAGAAATATCTTTCAGTGATCAAATGGAATTTGTCAATGGGTGGTACATCATGATTATGGTCAGTGATGTCTTAACTATTGTTGGATCAACTCTGAAGATGGAGATACAAGCCAAGGTGAGGTTTTTACACTGTTAGGTAGAAGCAAAACTGGTTGTCGCTCTCCCAGTTAGGTTTAAATCTGTCAGAGGACCTTAGGCTGGCTAAGCTTCATTCTGTAGCAGCATGAAGTTTTAAAATCCCATTTTCTCCTCTGAAATTGTAACTGAGATGTGTTGCTTCCAGTTGAGAGGCTAAAAAAACTCTGATTATCTGTAGATATTTTAGTTTTAATTACCTTTGCTTCTTTGTGACACCAAGGAATAAAATTAACTTCATCTCTGGAAGTCTGAGACTGTTGACTTTCTCTCTTCCCCATTTAGGACCACTTATATTTGCTTATTTGATGATTTATTTATTTATTTATTTATTTTAATTTAGCATTTAACTTTCTGTTCCCTGTTTAACAAGTGTTCAACCAGCACAGAGACTCTCTCCTTAAACATCACTTTGCCACTTTCCCAGCTGCTGCTTTCCAGCATGTACGGAACAGTCAGCCACAGCCAGGAGCTAGGCCTAAACTATTCTAAAATAAACTTGATAATGAAAATGAAAAGTCCAACTTTTGAAAATATATTATGTGCAACCAGAATTAGGGAAGAAAAATTATTACAATATGCAATCCTGAAGCACTCTAATATTTAGATAATGTTGTTGTTCACCAAATCTCTAGCAGACTTTGAAGTGTGACATTGCAACACAGCAGACTTTGGACAGTAGTGATGAAAATCCATCTGGTGACAGCTTGACTATCCTAAACGCCCTGTACAAATTGCCTTATCTTACCTTAGGAACTATAAACTCAGTTGTTAAGAGGAGGAAGAAGCTGTGAGGAAGTTGGCTAGGAGATAGCTTCATCCTGCTTCAGAAGAAGCAAAGACAAGAACATGATTGGACTAAGATCTTGTATTGGGATTCCAGTATCTTATAAATACATCTACTTCTATATATTTCGATTCTAAGAGAGTATTTTACTAAAACTCTTCTCTATTGGTACATTTCACTTCATTTTGCAAGCCTTTCAGACCATAATAACAAGATCTTGTTCCATGTTACTGAGTGGCTGAATAATAAATTCACATTAAAGTAGCCTAAATTTGTGTTTTGTCAAGCTGTAAATGAGTTATGGTAACATAAAAAATTAGAAAACTCTTAGAGGAATAAAACCAGAAAATAGAGAAAAATTCTAATTTGGTAAGTTGTCATGAACCATTTCCGAGCAGAGCTGCAGTTCAGGGAACAGGGTATATGCTAGCTTGGACAAAAACAGGCCAGTATGTATAGGTGGAAAAAAGTAATGAAGCGCCAATAAAATATAAATGAAGTCCTGGCTAGAATTAATTTGAAGCTGATTAGTCTTCTCCTTGAAACTTTCTATGCCTCCCAGTTCCTGGCTACCTCACAAGGTCCTCCTTAATACTTATCTGAGCTCTGGTGACAAGTCATGCTATTTCTTACAAACTGCTTTGCCTGCATACTGGAAGAACCTTCTATGCTCTGCTGTTCTAAACTCACATCTACACTGTCCATTGGGATACAGTGGAGAGATTCCCAAGATGCCCTAGGGAATCTGCCAATGCAGCTTCCAGGAGGACTTGCTGCAGGCCTGGAAGCAGCATAAAAATGTTTGCAATGCCACTCTGCAGGTCTGAGTGAGCCATGTACAGAGGGGATGCCTCTGCACCCACCATGCTGCTGCGCTGTTGGCCTTGCAAATGAAGCTTGTCTTGTCAGGATCTGTTTTACAAACAGTCATATGTAAAGGCATGTGAAATGAGTTACACTTGAAAGTGCCCTTCCTCTCCGGTGGGACTTCAGCTCTCTAATGCATATTGCCCCAAACTAAATTTTAATGGGAGAGGTTGCTACGATGAACTATCTTTCTTAACAGATCTTTGTAGTAATGAGAGTTGCAATTTAGAACCTGTTGTTCTAGGTTTAGTTGCTATAATACTTGATATATATATTTTATTTATTTATTTTCCCCCTTTTTTTTTAGAGTCTGACAAGTTACGATGTGTGTAGCATACTCCTCGGAACATCCACTATGCTTGTGTGGCTTGGAGTCATTCGCTACCTGGGTTTCTTTCAGAAGTATAATGTAAGGACCTTCTGGGATCTTCGTGCTGTTGGTATTTATTCTGTTTGTTGCTATAAGAGGGCTGGAAGAAATGCCTGGTTGAACTCTAACTGTTTGCATTGCTTTGTGCAGCTTCTCATTCTAACACTGCGAGCAGCATTACCTAACGTAATGAGGTTCTGCTGTTGTGCTGCTATGATCTACCTGGGCTACTGTTTCTGTGGATGGATTGTGCTGGGACCGTACCATGTGAAGGTAATATACTTACCATGAAAAAAGTCAACTCGAATAACAGAATGGATTCCAAACAAATGAGAGTTTACTGCTGTCATTTTCTAAGTTTCCATGTCAAGGCTTCCCTTAATATAAAAATAGTGCATCCTCAACATGATGCTGCTCTGTTTGAGAAGTCTGACTTCCATGAATCAATCAGACTTTCCTTGAGTTATGAAAGCTCTGAGTCAGAAGTGGAAGCTGCTGTGACTCCCAATCACATGCTGGTATTTTGAGAAATCATTTTCATATTGCAGAACACCAGTGTCAGACTTAAGCTTTGGAGACTTTGTCCTTATCCCTTTTAAAAGTGAAATCAGCTTATCTGAATTGAATGTGTATGTGTGCAGGAGGTGCCAAACATTTCTCACTCATCAAATGTTTTACTGTTTGCACCTTGTCATACTCCTGAGTGTACAAAGAGATCCAAGGCAGCAGGTCATCAGCTGTGCATTTTCTTCACGCTATGTACAGCCTTTGGATCCAAAAAAAGCAGCAATGGATGTGCTTGTCTTCTTCCTTCCTCTCTAGTTTCGCTCTCTGAACATGGTTTCTGAATGCCTTTTTTCACTGATCAATGGAGATGACATGTTTGCTACCTTTGCAAAAATGCAGCAGAAAAGTTACTTGGTTTGGTTATTCAGTAGGATCTACCTATACTCCTTCATCAGTCTGTTCATCTATATGGTGCTGAGTCTCTTCATTGCACTCATTACAGATACATATGAAACTGTCAAGGTAAGCATGGACTCTTTGGAATAAAAATACAAGATTGGTACTATCAAGACTCATCCCCCTCAATATTGTGACTTGCAGTGCATGCCAATATAAAAGATAAATATAATGGCTACTTTAGAGTGTGTAAAGTGATGATGAGAGTCTTGAAATCCCTTCCTCCTTCAGTTTTCTTACAAGTCTATCTGATTTCCAACTGCAATGGAAGCTAAGTACCTACTAAAAAGCAGTAATTTCATATTCAGTTCTGTTAATCTTCTAATTTCAGACTCGAACAATGTCTGAAAAGTGGTCTGGGGACGATTTGGGTTATTTTATGTTTTAGTCTTGTCAAAGGTTTAACTAAATATCAATTTCTAGCACTACCAGCAAGATGGCTTTCCAGAGACAGAACTTCAGAGATTTATATCACAGTGCAAAGACTTACCAAACTCTGGCAGGTACAGGTTAGAGGAGGAGAGCTCTGCATCTCTCTTCTGTTGCTGTAATGGTATGTATCTGTATTGAAATTATACATTAAGGTATATGCAAAAGCAGCATGCCACATGTTCCTGTTATAATGTTTATGAAGAGTGCTTAATTTTTTTGGGGGGTGGAGGGGAAACCCTCCTTCCCCCCAACATAAAAATCCCAAACTATTTCTAAAAC
Source organism: Psittacus erithacus (assembly GCA_009867235.2). Lineage (NCBI taxonomy): Eukaryota > Metazoa > Chordata > Aves > Psittaciformes > Psittacidae > Psittacus > Psittacus erithacus. Next base: position 40,829 of record WYDI02016453.1, read on the forward strand.
TTTAGAATGGAGCACTTTAGCAAAACACCTGCAGCCAAAAAACTCCTTAGGAGAGGTGAGGAAACTTGTAAATTAAGAATCGCTTAACATGAAAAACAGTACAGAAAGTTAGACAGTTTATACAGTAGCTTGGGAACCCCATATGTGTAATATGCAAGCATTAACATTGCCTGTACTCACTGCAGTAGACAGGACTTGATCAGTGTCTTTTTACCCCCTTTTTAATGATGCCTTGTGCAGTAAGGTGTCCTAACTTAAATGGAAGCAGGCCTGAAACTTAGGGAGAAAAGCTTGCCAAGATTTTAGGACAGCATGCAGTTTAAGATCATATCATAGCACCTGGAAAAGCATTGCCTAACTTCCACTATGGAGGGCTTAATGCTTCAGTTATTTGAAGCTTTGTTTCTTCAGGAATACTGATTGCAGGATACGTGGTTTATATTTAACCTGGCTGGCAGTAACTCTGAGTTTTGCTTGTTGAATGGCCCTTTGGTGGGAGAGCCTTAAAATATTTGCAGCTAGGTTAAAAAGATCAAAGACATTTGCAGCTCCTTGGTATTGGGCTTTTCTGGTGTGCTCTGTTGCTATATGCCAGACAGATTATATTTATGAAGGGGAGAAGATGGGGGTATATTTCAGAACAGGGAGAAAACAGAGCCTAACTGGAGATGAAAGTGTGGGATGAAGCAGAGCAGGGCATCTTGCTCCTGGGTAAAGGGCACAGACATGTTAATATTTCCTTTTCTGCACACACCTCAGTTTAACTAGGCAAGAAACCCAACATGAGGCAGGATAGGGTGGGGATGTACTTTTCCCACTGTCTGTAAGGCAGGGAATGGACCTCCAGAAGAGCATTCAAAAAGGAAAACTTGGGTACTCTCAGCGCCTTGTTCTTCAGGAGTATTGAGCATCCAGCAGCTGCAGGCTGTGGACTCAAACACAGCTGTAGGCATTTAAGTGCCACATTTCAGAGCCTTGTTTCCTACATGGGTTACCTACTCTTCAATTGTTTTATCCTGGTGCCAAGTGTCTTGATCCACATGCATGCTTCATATCATGCACGCTAATGTTGCGGACTGGTTTTTTGTCTGGAAATAGTGTGTTTCTTTCTTTAGAAGCTAGATCAGGGGCTGACTTTACAGTTGCCTGCAAATACTGGACATTGCTCCATTAGCTCTATTATTGGGGCCGTTTGGTTTGACTTTAAAACAAATGATCTGTAGGAAGAAGTACATATCTCAATGTTGCATTATGGCTTCTGCTCCTTAATTAGTTGTATGGTCCTACAAGACATACAAGGCTCAATTCTTTCACATGTTCAAAATGTTTTACCGTGATTCATAGCAGTTTCTTATCAGGGTATGTCAAATTAGTAATTAAATAGTTCAGAGTTATTTTTAAGGTTCTTTGTACAATGAAACTGTTATTTTGATGTATATACCTGACAACTTTTCCCCCTCTCCTGTACAGGTTGTATTGAACATATGTAGTGGATTGTGGGAATGTATCATAGAGGCTTTAAAGAAGCACATTTTGCAAGAACTGTAAAGTGGAGCTTGTGGAAAACCTTATACTCAAAGCCTGAATTTGCTCTTCTCAAAAAACAGTGTAAGCCTGTGGCAGAAGCTTATGGTAAACTTTCTGATTAGGCACTGTCATTACTAGTTCAGGGGTTTGGGGGGGTTGTTTTTTATTAGCTTTGTTCTATTTGTTTCCTCAGTTAAATTGCGCAGAGGGCATTAAAAAGCTGTCTTGTGTTCAGAAACTTGGCTAGATTATGTGAGTAGACTAGAAATGCAGTAAATTTCAACAATAAGTAAAAATAGTGATAGACAACTGCAACTTTGAACATTGACCTAGCCCTCAGCTTTATCTGGCTATAGCTGACCCATCATTGAATGAATGAAAGCTCACGCTAGGGCTCTCAGCATCTTTTGTTTATCTGCACTCATAGTACAAATAAACAAGCTATAAAGTTTGGTATAATTTGATTCTGGAGACATTACAGCGAATGGTTGCACAACCCATTCAAATACATCTGAGAGCATAAACCAGGTATTTTTATAAGCATAAGTACCACTTGATGTAAGTAGCAGTCTCTTCTCAGAGAGGCCAGGGATATGCCAGGCCAGAACTGAAGCTTGAGGGGTGAGTTGCAGGGAGAAATGTAGATGTTTTCCTATACCCAGAGCTGGGTAGGATCAGTTACAGTCTTCAGCTTCACAGTGTGCTGACCTTACATTTTTAAAGGAAAAGTCAGGCAAAAGCACTTTCAAAATATCTATTTTTTTATTTGAAATCTTCCTCTGGTACACAAGTCTGTAAACCTGAAGTAACCTAATAACCTGGTACTGTCGGTTGCTGTCTTAAACATTAGATCTCATAAAAGTTCAGTTTTCACAACTTATTTTATAGACCTTGTTGATTGTGATACCATTTAATGGATGCCTTATTTTCTGTAGTCTGTTCACTCTGGGAGCAGAACAGAAAACCAAAGGGAAGCATACTTTAGATAACTTACATTTGTGAGCAACATTCCTATAGCTGTGTGTGATAATGTATAATGCTGTGCACAAAAGTGGAGGACACTAAACATGTTCTTTCTGAATGTTTAAACGCTGTAAATGTGCTACAATAAACAGTTCCAGCTGCAGTAAGAACTGGGTGTGCCAATATTCATTGTTAGAGTAAATATGTTGTGAGGTTAATATAGGAGCTTTTTTTTATGGCAGTATGTAATAATTGGCATGAAACAGTGTGTGAACTTCCATTTTCTGTATTCAAGATAGTTCCTGTGTACCTTGGTGAGGACCTGTTCCCATGTGATCCTGTTCAACAACATTTCAGAGTTTGTCATAGAAACAAATAAGCAAGTGTTAAATCTTACATTATGCATACATTATGTGAAATTCAGCAAAAGCAAAACAAATACAACATGTAGGCAGAACAGATGATTCACAGTATCTGAGCGTTTCCTGTATTGAAGTCATTGTCTTCCAACAATCCCCTAAGATTGAAGAGTTTTGAAGCTTTTCAAGACAATCTTATTCTAAAAAAAACCCTTGTGCCTTCAACAGTATCAGTAATCTCAATATTAGTAAAGCTAGTAACACATGTAAAACTGCATCCTGGAGACATCGGTATCTTTGTGCTGATACAATCAAGCAGGCATAGACAGAACTGTAAAATGCAGATGGGGAGATCAAAGAAGCAGATAAAGCTTCAGATAAAATTCATTATACTTAAAAATGCAATTCTAAGGAAAACAAGGCTCTTGGTGTTGTCCAAGAAGTTTTGGAGGGGTAAGTGGAGGGGTAAGAGTTTCTTTGTTTTAGCTCTCAGTGCCTGTGGAAAGAGTTGCCCAAACAATACTGACAGTGAGCATTTCCTCATGAAAATAAGTTGCAGGGTGCTAAACCTGGGTAAAAGCTGCTTCCCACCAAGGCTCATTTCAATACCATTTCATGCTCCGGCAGTGAGAACTTGTTTTCATCAGAGCTCAGAGATCGTAACAGAACGAAGTTTCACTGAGGGGAAGAGAGGTGGGGGCCAGTTTCCATGATGGATTGAAGCATATTCTCAAGGGAAGGTAAACAGTATGCATGCAAAAGAGGAAGAAACCAAATCCATACATGCTCATATCTTTCCAATTTAAAAGAACATGTGTAAAAGCATAATTTATCTCTGGCAGATGGGGTGAAAACACGTGCTACAGTAAAAGACCAAACCTGTGACTGCATATGTCAAGACCATCATCTTGCCTGAAGATTCCACTTTAGTGGAAGCCTTAACAAAAACCTTCCATGCAATAGCTGCCATAATGCTCTTGCAGCTAATTTTGAGTAACTGCATACAGATGTTTGTCTGGGCTTTTGCTCCTGCTTCTCCCTTAAACAGTGTGATTGTAACCAAATACAGCATCATCTGAGAGCATTACTTAAGAGTCGCATGCTGCCCATCCCCACCGCGTGGGCAGGCAGAACTCACAGTTGCTGTGATGAAGCCTCTTGTGAGTCTGTGTTCTGTTTTCACACAGAATCACAGAGTTGTTAGGGCAGGAGGGGACCTCTGGAGATCATCCAGTCCAACCCATCTGCCAAGGCAGGCCCACCTAGAGCAGGTTACACAGAAACACGTCCAGATGGGTTTTGAATGTCTCCAGAGAGGAGGACTGCACAATGTCCCTGGGCAGCCTGTTCCAGTGCTCTGCCACCTTCAACATAAAGTTCTTCCTCATGTTGAGGTGACACTTCTTGTGTTTTAGTTTACGGCCACTGTCGCTGGGCACCACGGAAGAGTCCCAGAACACCCTAGGTATTCTTTTTTTAAACACCCTGGTCTGCAGTAACCACTTTAAACCGCATCCTCTGCGCTACAAAGCACCTTTCCCGCTGCAGAACGACTTGCTCTGCAGCAGCTAACCTACCCTGACCTGACAATCTGCCCCCCATGTTGTATCCCGTAGCAAGCGCCTCAGCGCCGGTCCCTCAGCCGAGAGCAGAGCCGCGGCGGCTCCACCTGCCGCCGCCGGGCGGGCGGGCACGTGTGCAGCGGGCGCCCTCCTCCTCCCGGGCCCCATAAAGCCGGCGCTGTCGGCGGGGCAGGACGTGGTGTTCGTTGGCGGGATCGGGCCGTTTGGCCCAGTCCGCTTCGGTCGTGGCGCCGGCTCTACCCCGTCCGCTGCGGGTTGCTGGGAGCCCCGCCTGGGCAGCGGCTGAGCCCCGCGGCCCCAATGGACATCTCCCTCAAGTACCTGCCCGGCGGCCGGACCGCCGCCAGCGGGTGAGCGGGATGGGGCTGCGGGCGGTGCTGGACGCTCGGGTCATCTCGCACGGCGCGGCAGCGAGTGGGGCTCAGGGCGTTCCTTTGTCTGCGGGAGGGGCAGAGCGCCCCGGGGCACAGCGGCCGTGTGGGGCCGCGATAACGGGCGCGTCCCGCTGCCCCGTGGCATAGAGGCATGGGGTGCCCGCTGTGGGGGAGTGCTCCAGTCTGATACCGCGCCTCGCGGCGTCCAGGCACCTGGCGAGCAGCGCGCAGGCGGAGGGGTTACTCTGAAGCCTTCCGCTTGCGGCACAAGGTGGGTCCGACCCGCCTGGTCGCTTGGGTTCCGCGCTGCCCGGCCACTCGACAGCCGGAGAGCTTCCCGCGTATAGCGAGGCGGATCCGGTCGCGATGGGGAGCTGCAGATTATTCGGCGTGTGCCTTTGCGCTGTCTGCTGCCTTTGGTAGGGGAGGCTGTTGGTGCTGCTCCTGCGGTAGCTTAGTGGCTAGTAACGCTGGCAGCCCTGTAAAAGGAGTGGGTTTTCTCCCAGTTTCTAAGTCCTCACCTTCCTGAGGAGTGCTAGGCGATGCCCTGCTCCGGGCGAGCTGTGAGCTTGGTAAAAGAACGTGAAGGTGAGGCCGTGGTTGCTCAGTCTGATATGTGAATTATTTATTTTTTTTCTCTTCCCACCCTGCCGGTTTTGTGAATACCTCTCATAGAGCTTGAGTAGACTAGAGAAGGGCATGTGGGAATAGGGCAAGAGGAAATGGCTTTAAACTGACAGAGGGGTGATATAGATCAGATATTGGGAAAAAATTCTTCCCTGTGAGGGTGGTAAGGCGCTGGCACAGGTTGCCCAGAGAAGCTGTGGCTGTCCCATGCCTGGCAGTGTTCAAGGCCAGGTTGGATGGGGCTTGGAGCAACCTGGTCTAGTGGAAGGTGTCCCTGCCCATGGCAGGGGGTTGGAACTGGATGAGCTTCAAGGCTCCTTTCAGCCCAAACCATTCTAGGATTCTGTAAATGTTCTGGATCTGGAGCTCTGATGGATGCTGTTAGTGTTGCTCCTGTAGTGAATTACTTGTTACGAAGTTCAGATCCACTTTTTAAAAGCCTTTTAGGCACTTGATTGAATGGTGGTTTTTTTGCTAGGTGAAGAGCTATGTATTGAAAGTGTATTTCATAAGTAGGTAACTATACACTGTAGTCATTACTGTTGAAGCCTTTTTCTTGAATAGAATACTGAGCTTCAAATGCCTCACTACAAAACCTTATCCAAATAACACATTGACCTCAGATGCAGCATTGTAGTGGTAGCTATAGTAATGCAACTTTCAGAATTGAATTAGAATTGAATCTTAGAATTGTTGCCAATTATTATTTCTGACACATGACACTTAATGACAGTTAAAGATACATTTAAACATGCCTAGTAGAGTTAGTAGTCATTCACAAAACTTGCTTGTAGCAGTGCTTTACAAAACATACTATGGAAACCTACTAAGAGGTGTTAGTTACTGTGTCTGAATGGAGTTGTTCCATTACTCAGCCTTGAGCTGGGTGTTTTGTGTGGATTATTCAGCTAATAAACATTTGGTAAGAACTAGGTGGTTTGTTTTAAATGCGGTAGGTCATTGTTAATCAGAGCTTTTTAATGCTTTGGCTGAAGGTTCTAGTTCTGCAGATTTAATGCTGTTTATTTGGATGTTACTTTGAATGTGTCCTAGTAACAGATATATTATACAACAATTGCTATATTTTGCCTATTGATAAATTAATTATTTCTTAAATACTACACCAGAGAATGTCTGTTCTATATTGGCAGGCAAAGCCCAACAGCAATATAGGCTTGAATCTCATGGCTTCCTCTTACACTGAAAAAGTATGTTGCTTTCCTTGGCTGAATTTCCTACACACAGTTTCTACAGTTAACTAATACAAGAAGCTAAAGACATCAGTGGAAATAATCCCTAGGCAGTGGTGTTAAGCGAGAGTTGTGTCAATGTGAAAGTATTGTTATTAGTAAACATTTAGAACAGTAAGGGCTTGAAAGACAGCTTTGGAAAAACCACCATGTCTTCTGTGGCATGTGTTTGTTATAAAGTTTGCTGTTTGATTTTTAAGATCTCTCACTACTGATACTCTTACTGAAAGCTTAGGGGAGGATTTTGCTGAGGTCTTGGAGTGGTTCTTATGTCATACCTTTGTGTGTTAAGTCTTGACCAGATCCAGCTTAAACCTGCTCTGTTTCCCCTTTCTTCCTCACCTACTGCCATGAGTTTTACTGTGGGTTAGATCTTGTTTGCTGTGTACTCACACAAATGCCTGTTCAAGAGAAGCTGTTACAGGAGCAGCAATGTCTTTGGGTGTCAGTGCAGGACTGAAGAACATATTTACCTGTTTCCCTAGAGAATACTTGTGTCTATAATTATCATATCATTTTATGTCAGATGGGTTTAAATTTAATTTTTTATGCCTTAAACGTTATTAGAACAACTCTAGTATGTTTTTATTATAAATCTAAATAGGAGTGTACTCCATGGTTTCTTTTTCTTGCAAACTTTGCTGTGTTTTTCTTGTCTCAAAACCAGAATCTGCTTGCCTCCCGTCATCTTCATAAATGATTGATTTAAGGCTGTGCAATAGAAAGAATCTTTGAGCTTCTAATGCTAAAATAGATTTTTGGGGTTATTTCACTTCCTCTTATGAGGAAACATCACAGTATTTTAACTCATTTCACTTCTTGTGAGGCAGCTAGCTCTAGAAAATCAAATGTACTTTGTGGTCTACAGTTTGGCCTTAAATATCTGTACACTTCAGACAAGGGAGCACGAAAGAAGTAAGAATGCATCTGAAAACTTGGACACTATGCTTTTGGTTTTGACCTCAAGGGAAAATGTTATCCTTTATAAAATTCAGAATGTGAGGAATAATTTTCTGTATGGTAAATGGAACTGGTACCTGAAGCCGGTATCAGAAACGGGTTATGATATGTTACTAACTGTTACTTGGCTTCAGATATGATTGCTCTGTCAACACACGGAGGAGAAAAATTACAAGCTTGGTTCTGATCTTTGTGTGAAGTAGGAAAGTTCTGACAATTACAGTACTGGAAAACAGGGTTAAAAAGACCAGGAAAAGGGGGAAGTTTTCAATGTCCCGTTCAGTGGAGAGGGAGAAACTCAGAGTGATTTAAGACTCCTACAACAGCAGAGCTCTGTGCTTGGTCCTCCGACTTTTTATTTTTTTGTTTCTGTTTTTACATGCCTGGATATTTAAATAAATAAATGCCTGTGAGTTTAGCCCTTAAAGCTGCCTGTTCACAACAGAAGCGTGCTATGAAGCCTGCTGTGGTTGCTTAGTCTTTAAGAAACCTTTTTCTGGTGGTAGAATGTGGGTTATTCAGAGAAAGGTATTAACAGCGACCTCCATTTCAAACATTTAGCTTTGAGAGAGCTAAATGTACACTTGCTGTTACTGTTACAGATCCTCAGATTTAATGCCTGTTTCCTGAGAAATAGTTTTGTGGATGTTGTGTTTTGATGATATGTGATTGAATGATTCTTTTTTTAATGACGTGATATAGGGAAATAGTTTTTGCATTTTGTTGCAGAGCAAACAAAACTTACAGACCTCTTATGTCATGTGGTGATTTGAGGTGAAACTGCAGTATGAGGAAATTGCTAAAACATTGTTGATTTCTAATTAACATATTATTTGTGGCAGAAATACGATGGCTCAGTCAGATTTAGATCTAAAGGAGGCCACTTTGAAAGAGGATCTGAAGTTCTACTTCATGAACCCATGTGAAAAATACAGAGCAAGACGTCAAATACCATGGAAACTGGCTTTGCAGATTTTGAAGATACTTATGGTTACTACACAGGTAATCCTTCTTCTGCTTTTACTCTTGGAAAGCATAGCAGTGATGTGCAGGAGAAAGAGGTCTGTGGTTCTGGGCCTTTGCCATCCCTGGATATTTGTTACTGACTTGAACTTCCTGCTTCAGTCCAGAGAGGGAAAAAAATACTAGGAAAGGTGCGTTGAAGGGGAAGAATAACACAAACTAAATTACAAAAGCTTCCTGGAGATCTTGGGGCAGTATTTGACCAGATATTTTGCTGGTTTTAAGATAATACTTTAAAGCAAATGATGCAATTTATTTAGTGGTAACCACTAAATCCAGCACTGTTCAGGCTTGCTGTCACAGTATGTTCTGTTTCCTGTTGCGTTCATAGATTAGAGTTTCATTGGACTGTTTCAAAAGTGATATTTCTTCAAATCTAGTCAGTAACTTGAAATGTACATGTTCAATGTACGTGCTATGGTTGAATGAAAATGCTATGGTCTCTAGTGATGATGGGAATGCTGAGCCACAAGAATCAGATGTTCCCCTTGCTTCTGTCCTCAAATGATGCGTTTCAAACAGTCAGGTACCTGGCTGGTAGAGGCAAAGAAGGGGGAGTGTTTTAAACTGCACTTGTACCACAATGTAGCTGGTTATTTTACAGTCTGCTAAGAAATGGTGACTGGTGGTTGAGGGAAGAAAAATGGGATGCATGTGTAAGTAGAAGTTACTTTTCTGGACTTTTGAAATGCAAGACTCTGACATTTGAGTGTTTGCAAGAACAGCAAGTGTACAACTCCTAAAAGCATGCTGAGTTGCAGGGTTACGGGTTTGTGTTTTACTTGCTTGCTAGAAGGAAGCGTAACTGCAGCTTGGGTGTCCCTGTGTTTTATTGCCTGCTCCTGCTTTTCATCTCCCTGCTGGAAATGTGACAGGCTCTTGGGCCCCACTTGGCAGAGAGTCTGTGTGCCAGAGTCCTGACAGGGTTCTGTCTGCAGGCAGGAGTGGGATGCAATGGTCGGTCTCCCTAGGCAGGGCTAGCTAAAATAAGTTATATACGCTAGTGCTGGCACAGTTGCGACCTGTAGGGATGGACCTGCTGAGACAAGGGAGCTTATTAAAGTACATGGAGGGGGAGGAGAGAGTGGGCAGTGTGAGCACAGTGTAGGCTAAGAGGAAAGGGTGCCCTATGTTTACTGGCAGCTGTACCTTGGATGTGGATTATTGCCCTCTATTCAAAGACAGGGCAGTAACCTTTATGTGTCAATAATGGGACAAGATACAACTTCACATGGCTCTGAAAAGGATCAGAGCTTTCAGTCTGTCCTGACTTAAATTCTTGGGGGAATTGCTGAGTGTGTACTTTTTCTGTCTGCTCTCCCTGTCTCCCACTATGCTCTGTGAGCAGAAGCGGTGCAATGCTCTGCTGCTTGGCTTCTGAAGGCCACAAGATTTTTCTGGGTTACCACTTCACATTTTTCTTGTCAGACCTGGGTCTTGCTCAGATGCCAGACAGATAATAGAAAGAGAAGGAAAATAGTGTCTGAAGGAAAAGGTGCTGCTCTGTAGGGGCATCTCAAATGTGAGCTAATAGCAGAAGCACAGGTTCAGTATGCATCTCTTTACTTCAAGGGTCTTGCCCTCACTCTGAAAGACAACCTGGCAGCTGGGATATCTGCTTGACTAGAAAGCAGAAGCAGCTCCTGTCCCAGTGTGGGGAGTAAATCTTTTTCCAACACTGTGCTGAAATCCCCTAGGGAAACCCTGCTTGAGTGTGTTTTATTTCTCTGTATTGCAGCTGGAAGAACCCTGGTTTTATTTATAGAATTTTTTTGGAGTTAGTAACGAGGGTGCTGCAGCTCTACTCGTGCATTCAGTTGGTGATTTTTTTTGTAGTCAGCTGAAAATACAAATAGTTGATTTAAAACATGGCTAAAAGCATGAAGGTTCAGTTTTCAGACTGAAGACTGCACATGCGCAGCAGAGCTGACGTCCGCTTTTCCTTTTCCTGGCTGTGACTTTGCTGTACAACCAAACAGCCTTGCACCTAATGGTCCTGCTGCATGTGTTCTTTTAGCTTGCCCCAGAGCTAAGCAATTACTTTCTGGATTGAAAGATGATGTATTCCAGTGAAGGTGTAAAAATACTAGGTGTGCTTTCCAGTTTTTGTTTTGAATTTGGATGTTAGTGGAACCTCTGGCATGGGGGATTTCTAAGTTCACAGTTCTCTTGCTTGCAGTTTCTCACTCTTGCTTCTTTCTTTCTGTCAGTTTCTTTTGGAGCTTAGAAACTCCATGCAGTAATGGGAGTTTCACATTTGCTATTAATAAGCAGTTTAAACCTAGGATGAATGGGTTAGCTATTTGTGGCTTGGGATATCCTCATGCTACTATACCTGTGAATAAACTGTTGTTTCTTGATTATTTTTGAGTTCCTGGGCTCCATTTATGTTTTCCTTGGTGGTGGTGGGAAGGGGAGCATCCATATGGTAGGGCAACACAAATCCCAAGTAGTAATTCTGCTGTCTGTTTCTGCTTCTCATTATAACCTCCTTAACCAGCACCTGGGTCAGGCAGGTGATGCTTTTTGTTGCTGTGGGGTCCCATATGGGTTTGCTCTCATTCTGTGCCATGCCAGAGGTAGGAAGAAGGTGCAGGAATCTGTCCCATAGCAAAGGAGGGCATTGCTGGGGTAGCAGGTTGTGCTGTTAATTCTAATGCCGTTTGCATCCTCAACAAAAGTTTTGACAAACTCCAGTGAGAGTGGTTGGTCCAGGATGTGTGAAAAGTGGCAGTGATCTATCCGCCTGGTTAGTTCCTGCACTGTAAGTTTTGGAATCAGTGGGAGACTTGGTTTTATGTTTCTCATAACCCTGCTTGTGGTAACCTTTAGTATTCTTATGGCATTAGTTAACAGATTAACCCTGCTGTAGCAGGGTTACAGACACCTTTCTATCTTGTGTTTATTATAATTCAAAGCTGTTTCCTAAATGTTGCTTCTTGACCAATGTTCAGAATTCAAATGTATTTTCTCTTTTCTCGTCAGCTTGTTTTTTTTGGTCTGAGTAACCAGCTGGTGGTCTCGTTCAAAGAAGAAAACACTGTTGCTTTTAAACACCTCTTCCTGAAAGGCTATTCTGGAGTTGATGAAGATGACTACAGCTGCAGTATATATACACAACAGGATGCTTATGATAGCATTTTTTATGTTATTAACCAGGTAAGTGTGTGCGTGTTTATAACGTGTTTATAAAGCCAAAGCTATAGCTATAAAATCCTGCTAAGGTTCTGGTTTTCTGTCTCCATTATTGGATTTCAGTTTTGGTGTTTCAGTGGATCAGTGGGGAGTCCTGAAGTTATGTGTAACATCTGCATTTTCATCTCTTGGAGATGAAGCTAACCCAGACTCTTACTTGGGTAGTACTGAAACCCAGAAAGTCAGAAAATTGCTCACCTTGCATGAGCTGGAACCTTTCTTTAGGTCTTACTTTGAGGACCTATGGGGCTGGATATACCTATGCATGGTATTCAAAAAATTCATGCTTACAGCTGTACTGAATTGCAGCTTTGTAGTGAATGCCAGAGGCCTCAAAATGGGGAGTATGGTACTTCCAGGAATGTATGGGCACTCACCCTGCTTTAGGGATGGTATTTTAAAGAACAGTCCCTTTACAGTCATGGGCGGAGGGGGAAGGGGGAAACCTAGGATGAAAATTCAGTAAAAACTTCTGTATTTAACTGACCATTAATAGGTTCAGAAGTCATGAGCTGAAAGGGTGTGTGTGTAAAATGAAATGTCTCTTGTGTTTGGGTATGATGATAAGCCCAGAAACAATTCATACTGGATAAATGGAGAATGGCTTTAAACCACCTTTCATTTTCCGTGACCTCAGGACATCAGCTCTGACATTAGATTTAAAGCAGTTTTGCTGCTTCAGTTATGCCCAGCAGGCATCCTGGAGCCACGCGACCCTCACAGCCAAGAAGGCTATACTTCCTTCTTAAGCGTGGCACTCACATGGGGGCTTGCTGCTCCTCTGCCATTTGCTCTAAGCAGAGGCATCAGCAGATCAAATGTGATGTCTCTGCTGTCCTGGACAAGGCCAGGACTCATACTCCTGGTACCTTAAAAGAGTGCTGAAGTAGTTTTCTCAGTCTTCCTTTGAACTCTCAATATTGCCACTACTTCTGCTATAAACTGTGCTTATTTTTCTTCCTTGCTTGCTTTGTTTCCTTTTCCTTCTTTTGTAGGCACTAAGGCTGAGGTGAAGTGCAGATAGAAGACAGTAGAGAAATAGCTTTATATCCTCAAGAATGAGCCGATGTGTGATACAGGCATCACAAAAAGGTCTCTTCATAAAATGTCTATGTGTATAAATGGAGACATATGCTTTAAGGAGATTAAACTGATGTATTCTGTGCTTTAGTGTTGTATGGAGTTCCTAAACTTTTTTCTTGCATGTAAGACTTCATAGAGTCTGCCTCCAGGTGGACATTATGACTGATGGTGGTTTTTGGGGGTTTGTTCTGTTTTGTTTCTAAAGGATGCCTGCTGGGAAGAGCCAGCTCTGGTGATTCCTAATCTAAAAGCAAGGCTTTTTTTGAGAATGGGCAGGTAGAAGACATAGGCTTTGGTGTTTTAATTTGAGCTGCGTGGTTGGTGGAGGGGTTGCAGGAATGGGGCAAGCAGAAGGATATGATATTACAGAAGATGGTAATAGTGCACAGCAAAACTGGAGTTGTAAAAACTGAGTTTTAGGCTTTGTGTAAAGTACCACTGGGGTATTTTCACACTTTGGGGACACACACCTCCCCTTCCTCCCCCTACAAGACACCACCACCGAAAGACCCCAAACATACTTTTCCACTTTGAAGAGCACGCTGCTTTTCCTTGCTCCTCTCCTGGGTCCAATTTGGAAGTTTCTATTACCAAGAAGCAGTGTGGAGTTGTTACGCTTGTTCCTGCCCCCTGGCAGAGTCTGTGGGGCCTGGATGTTCTCCCATCTGCCCTGTCTGGGGCTGCTTAGAAATGTATCAATGGGAATTTTGCTCTTACTCTTTCATAGTGTTGTTTGGAAGTGACATGTGAGTAACCCAGAGCCACATGTTCCACTGTCAGGAGGGCAGAGGCTTGAAGACACATGTGGACAGAGCAACGGCTGTTAGATGCAGACTGATCTAGAGACATCTTCAGAGGGATGTGGAGCTGTGACTAACAACTGTTTCCATTCACTTGACCTGCCTTAGTCAGGCTTGGCTTCCTTAATTTACTCTGAGTTAAGCTAATGTTCTTTGCTTAGTTCTTAACAGGGTTTGGAGGCTGTACTTGTCTCTCAGGCTGTGTAAACTTGTTGCAAGCTCAGCTGTGAGGACTTGAACCAGGGCTGAGGCAACCCTTTGGATGAAAGTGTGGGAGCTCCTGTTGCAGTTCCCTTTGGATGTGGAGTGTATGGTGGTTCATGACTGCTGGTGGGATCTATTTTTTTTCCCCACAATGTGGGCTAGTGGCCTTAATACCCATAGGAAGGAAGAAATAGGATGACACTGAATTATTCACGATAACAAAATCTATGTTTAAGGGAGAAAAACAGGCTGAACAATTTTTTTGAGGAATGGGGAAGCCTTGTCTGACTTCCCATGTTCATTTACTTCGGGCATTCTGGGGAAACTGAATGCTTCCTTCAGAGCAGACCAGTGCTGTATGTTGCCTTGAGCTCTTTTACTAGGTGATGTAATGGTAAAGCCCCTAGTGAATTACTAGATGTTTATGCCTTATTTCTCAAAGGGCTATGGTCTGTTTGGCTTCTCTTGAACAACATTAACTGGTGCTAAGTTGAGCTGGCAGGCAGCTGCCTTGCCTTCATGGTTGGTCATTGATCTCCTCAGCTGTTGAGGAGCCAAGAGCTGTGGGGAGAGCTGCGCCCCAGGGGTTTGACTCATTTATGCAGGACTGGAAGGTGTGAACCCAGGGATCAGAGGATATATCCTGCTTCCAGCAGACACTGAGGATCTGGAAGGCAAGTTGTGAGAGGACTGGCCTTGAATGGAGTTCTTCAGTGGTGCTCAGGGCTGATCCATGAGTGGCTAATGCTTGGCTTGGCATAACTTTATTCACTTCCATTTCTAGCCCTTGTTTTTAAGTGTATCTTGCATATGAAAAAAGTGACTTGTGCTGTATTTAGAGTAAGTGGAAAAAGAACGTATGTTCCTCGTAGGCATGTTTTTGTGTCATGGTTTAACCCCAGCTGGCAGCTAAGTACCACACAAATTCTAGCTCACTCCCCCTGCCCTGGTGGGATGGAAAGAACTAGGAAGAGGTAAAACCTGTGAGTTAAGAGCAGTTTAATGATTGAAATAAAATCAAATGTAATAGTAATGAAAAGGGAGATAGCAAAAAGAGAAGGATAAAACCCAGAAAACACAAATGGTGCACAATACAATTGCTTACCACCTGCTGACTGATACCTAGCCCAACCTGAGCAGTGATTGGCCCCTTTCAGGTTTATATACAGGTTTATTGGCCCCCCAGTTTATATACTGGGCGTGATGTGCTGTGGTATGGAATACCCTTTTGGCTAGTTTGGGTCAGGTGTCCTATCTCTGCTTCCTCCTGGCTTCTTGTGCCCCTCCTCACTGGCAGAGCGTGAGAGACTGAAAAGTCCTTGATCAGGGTAAGTGCTACTGAGCAGCAACTAAACCGTTAGTGTGCTATCAGTATTATTCTCTGACTAAAGCCAGAACAGCCCTGCACCAGTTACTGGAGTAAAAAGTTAACTCTATCTCAGCTGAAACCAGGACACTTCTATGCTTGTGTAAAGCAGGTAGGTTAAATTACTCTTGGAGGCTGTTCAAGCTCCGTGTGTGCTCCTTGGTTGCTGATTATATGGTGAACACGTGGCTTCCCTCCTCTATCGCTGCACAGGGAGTAGGTTTGGTTTTGCTCTGGGGGTGGATTTGATAAGAACTGTGACTTGGATTGTACATAAAGCAATAGAGTTTCAAGTGGTGTGAAAGCTTAACACCTTCTTGAGAGGAATATATAAGATATCCCTGGAGTGTGTATGGTTAGTAGCAATATTACATTGAAGTTGCTGCCAGGCATCTAATTAAAAGCTGTATGCTGGCTTACTGTCTGGCACGTGGGTAAGCATTTGCAGTCAGCCCAGTACGTACTGGGCTCCCAGTCACTGTCACCAGGATGCCAATCACCACTAATTAGTGGCCAGCAGCCCTCTTAGCTTCCCATGTGAGATCCACTCTCAATTTACAGACTTTATGTGAAAGTAAAGCTTTTTTATTTTTACTTTTTTCATGTAAAAAGCTGTATTGATACATGTAACTTTGAGATTACAAGTTACTATTTAATGCCAAAAAGATGACTATCTCTAACTTAATGCTTCTGTTTTGTTTTTAAACCAGTACAGGCAGTTAAAGAATGTATCCCTGGGGACCCTTGGTTATGAACATGAAGGATCAGGTTTAAAAATCTGTAAACAACAGTACAAGAAAGGCACAATGCTTCCTTCCAATGACTCACTGAACATAGATGTTTCTACTGAAACAGGTATGGTACTGTTGTACTAAAAAAGGTCTTGCTTGTGGAGTACTTATATTCTAATGCTAAATCAGTGATGTTTAAAACCAGTAGCTTTTTGCATGGCAATCACATGAACATTGCCACACCTCTTCCCCACTTCTTTGGTTTTTAGTACCTGCCTAGAAATAACAGCTGTGTAGACTATAGGAAGCTCTTTTCAGCTGCTGTCATTAGTGGGTTGTGGAGGTCTCTGATTGTTTCCCCCTCTCCAAGAAGCAGGTTCAAATACAGAATTCTGGATGCTGGTCACTCTGAACATTCAGTGGCTGAGTGTCCTTCCTGCCTCTTGGAGCTGAGTCCTGGCTGCTAACTGCTCGCAAGCTAGTACCTAAGCCTGCTTCTGAGCCCACTAGCTGGGCCTCTGTATGGATAGCTTGGCTTAATACTAACACTCTCCATAATTAGGACTTGCCCTTCAGTCTGATTAGCTCAGTTTTATTCTGTTTTCTATCAAAGATTTTAAGATTACAGCTTTTCCCCTTTACTTTCCAGAATGTATCTTTTTAAAGCCACAGGAGCTAGCTGGCAAGAAGGCTGAACTGAAGCTGAACTCCTCTTTCTTCAGTCTTGAATTTTACAGGTAAAGTGGCGGTGGAGATTTTCTTTATTTCAGCTTGTCCTTTCACATGAATATGGTGGATTCAGACTTGTGCAATTTGCATATGTGTATTTGTTTTGTATTTAATATACTTTTTAAAACATCCAGGCTTATACAGGTTGAAATCTCCTTTAAGCTGAAAGGCATTGCCCTACAGACCATCCATGCCCGTGAATTGCCTGACTGCTATGCATTTCAAAATACTGTAAGTGAATATGAGGTATTGCACTTCCAACACTGGATATAAAAGAGTTAAAGCTAAGGGGTAGGCATCATCCTCCTAGCTAGTCTGCAAGGGAGAAGCAGTTGAGCATGTCCTGGCCCCCAGCCCTACTTCCCAAAGGCTGCTGAAATAGTGTTTCCATGGGACATTATTGTTTTGTAACCTATTCCAGCTGGTAACTTCATAACCTGGGAAGCACATAAATAATTGTTGTTCTTCTAAAGGTTAAACTTGAAGTTTGGCTTCTGAAAATACTGCTTTTTATGCCATGCATGACATGTTCTCAGATGATGTCTACACACAATTTATGCTGACAGCTTTCTCAAAGCTTACCTGACCAACAAGTATTAATGCATACTATGTCAAAGCACTTAGCAGGATTTGTTTTCTGGAAGGAAATTTTACTAGTCTTGTTTCTGATACACTTCTGTGTTTCCAGGTAACTTTCAATAACAGAGCCCACAGTGGAAAAATCAAAATCTATTTTGATAGTGATACTGATATTCAAGAATGCAAAGACTGGCACATAGTTAGCTCTGGTAAGTATGGTGAGTGTGTTTGCATGATAGCAGCATTATGCATCTCCTGTCACTTCCCCTCCTCTGTAATGGTCTGTCCAGCGAGATTCTGCCCATCCTGTTCATCCACCTCCAGCTCTTAAAACAAGACAATACAGCTTGTCTTATGCAAGCCATTATCTCTTTGTAATTTAAGAGCTGGGAAATAATTCCTTTTTGTGAGGGTTTTGAGGCGAGATGACATGGGTTTCTGTTATCCTGGTGTGTGTTAGTAGCAAGCTGTAACTGGAAGGAGGGTGAGTGTGTATTCTATAATTTTTAATTGTTCTGCTGCTCTGAGATTACTCGGATAATTTAATGCATTAACAATGCTAAATCCAAACTCAAACCTTCTACCGCTTTCCTTTTTTTCCCCGTAATTGAGGTGTTTTTCTGAAAGTAAGGATTTTATTTTTGTGCTGCTGCTGCTAGGTTTAATGATGTGCATGAGCATAGGGTGGTATCTGCCTTGTATTTGTAATGTTAGGGCTTGGTCTGACAGCTAAGAAATGTGCTTTGAAGGCCCCTTCAGAAGAATAGAAGCTGTGACTGAATACTGTGCAACTGCTTCTTGCATGTGTTGACTAGCTGTAAAGGACTGTGATGGAGTAGTAGTTTTTTATGTTTTTATATATATATGCATATATATAAAAATATAAAATAGCAGTATGCTATATAGTATCTTGATTAACAAATGTGTCAGATGGTCTGCCTTTTGCCTGGGCAAAGCTAGCTTTTATCTGATGATACCATGTTGTACTGATATTAAAGTGGTATATTATAGTACATTCTGAATACCCGCAAAGTATTTTGCCTTGCATCAGGATACAATAACTTCTTACATCTGTCTTTCAACTAGCTGTTCTTTAGTTTATTTTGCATGTAATTAGCAGAGGGAGCATACATAATTCTGTAATAAAGGTGGTAAACTGAAGTGCTATTACAACAATTGTTTCCCTTTATTTTTTTATAGTTAGAATCTATGTGATGAAAAAGGTAGGGACAATTGACATGAGTAAGCAAAGGAAAACACCTGACTTGAATTCACATGAGGGCTACTAAAGCTGTGGATGAAAATAATACAGTACAGAAAGTCAAACAAGTTTGGGATTGCAGGTCAAGGAATGAGAAATAAGGCAGGATTTTACTTATTTATTTACTTTTTAATTTAATGATGTTGATACAGGCCAAAATCTGCATTTCTTTAACCCTGTGTAGTTGTAACACTGTTGGAGCACAAATGGACAGGTAAACTTAATGGAAAAAGGGGACCCCTGCATTGATATACCCATGTATTGGTTTTATTTTGAAGAACTCGAACATACTTTTCATTCTTGTAGCCCAGTCTCTGTAGCTGTTTTCGTGTAATTCTCTGTTCAGTTGTGCTTATAATATGCTTGCAGGAAGAATATGTCTTATAACCTATCTATTCATGGGATGAGAGTGTTTAAATGCAAAACATGGGACATCTCATAACAATTTGTGCTCAGATGTGAGGAGCCTAACTGTACTTCCTTGTACTTGACTATACAGTTCTCCAGAGGAACACCCAGTATATTCTAGCCTTTGATGGATTTGTGATTTTAAGTTGCTTTGCTTCTCTCATCCTCTGTACACGATCTATTGTTCTTGCCATGAAACTACAAAAGGTAAGTTCAGTGCTCATAATCTCCATGCTTGCTTTGTCTGTGGCGTTTGCTGCTGGTCTTGTGAAGTTGTATATTTTGAAACATAAAGTAGTAAGGATGTTGCTCTCTTACTGTTATCCCTATCTCTAGAGAGGGTGTATAGATGTCTGTGGTGAACAGTTGCTAGCTGTTTGTGTAGTGCTGTAATATGAAGCATTTTGTTATATCTCTCAAGGCCAAAAAAAGGGGACTTGTAGTTTTTTGGTGTAAGGTTTTTTTTGTTTTGTTCTGCTTTCTCTTTTTTGCTTGTTTTTGTTGTTGTTGTCCAGGATTTTACACAAGACTTCCAAGTCTTTGTGCTCCGAGCAGCCAACATATCCTACACCTTCAAAACATGAATTCTTCCTTCCCTGGCTTCAGAGCAGAATTTCCATAGAGGTTTTGTCATAAGTGATGCTTTAATGAACATCTCTCCAAGCCATCTCTAACTGAAGAAAATGTAAAGCATAGCACATAGTCTAACTCTGGTTGGGTTTTTGTTTTTCTGGGGCTGGAACCACCCTTTTTCAGTTCTTCTTTTTCTTCTCCCCCAGCAATCCCTGATCAGTCAGCTGTCATCTTCTTCCCTACTCACCCTCCTTTGCAGACTGAGACTAGCCCTGTCCAACTTGATCTCAAGCTGCTTGCACAGCTGCATATCAGCAGACTTGGCTGTTCTGGTCCAGATGCTAATGCAAAAACACAGGCTGGTCCCTGAGAT
This sequence comes from Psittacus erithacus, assembly GCA_009867235.2. NCBI lineage: Eukaryota > Metazoa > Chordata > Aves > Psittaciformes > Psittacidae > Psittacus > Psittacus erithacus. The sequence continues at coordinate 60,797 of WYDI02016453.1, forward strand.
GTGCCAGCCTGTAACTGCTAGTTGATACAAACTTTGCAAGCATGTGGCTTGTGAGAGTTGGAAAAAGAGTTCAGGATAGGTAGGATATGAAAGCACAAATACTTGTCTCGTTTAAAAGCTATGAAGAAGGTACATTGAACAAGATAAGTGAAGAGAATGCAGTTCAGTAAAGGCATTGTCGAACTGATGTCAGGAATAGGGCCCTCAGCATTTACTCATGAGCAAAAAGAGCAAGTGAAAGCAGATGGGCAGTGTCAGGTATGGGAGTTAATATTGTTGGCTGTATTGGAAGTGAGAACTCTTGCTTTATAGCTCTCTTTGTATTATTAATTCTCTTTTCCACTTGTTTGTTGAGTGGTTTTGCTCTGGTGGTGGTGGACAAACTTTTGCAAAGACGTCTGAAGAGGGGATAACAAGCCATGGTTAGGCTAGTGGGGATTTGTTATGAAGTCGGCTGTTCTGTGGAAATTGGTTGTCACTGGCCTAAACAATTCTTTTTTTCTCCATTTATTTCTTTTGCTATTGAGAATGACTTTAAAGCTATTATTCCAGTAAACACTATAGGAAAAGAGGGCATCTCAAAGTTGAGCACTGCTACACTACCGGGCATCTTTGTGTTTTTCATCTAAGATGACCTGTAACTTAACACCTAAATGCTTGTCGATAGAGATTTGTGAACTTCTTCTTGGAGAAATATAAGCGTCATGTCTGTCATGTTGATCGCCTGGAGTTCATAAATGGATGGTATGTCCTGGTAATTATCAGTGATGTGATGACAATCATCGGGTCAATCCTAAAAATGGAAATAAAAGCCAAGGTGAGAGTTTAATACTTCAGATAAAACATTAGGCTGGTTACAAACATATGTAATGTTGGGGACAGTTTGGGGACAAGTGAAAGTGAGCTGTCACAGTCACTAGTCATCTTGCTTGTTTTTGCTAGTTGTTATTTCTTAGTGCTAGTTGGACTAATAATTGGTTTCAGTCACTCTTCCCAGAATCTTTCAGTAAGACCATGTTAGCTATTTGAACATCTTATTTGCACAGTGCTCACCCTGGTATAGGGCCTGTGGGTGAACAGTTCCTAATCAACCAACTAGAAAAACCTAAACCAAGTTAGGTTGTTGTTTCTGAGAGAAGTTGCAGTATTTGCTGCACAGGGAAACGAGTCATTCCCTGGGTTAAAACAGAGCTCTGATAGCTTGTTAGAAGCATGACTGTTGCAGCTTGCTTTCCTGCCCTGTCCAAATTACAGGCACAGACAGTGGCACTTGCTAGTCCTTGACCTCCTAGTCTGGGCTTGCTGAAATCAGTATGTTCTGTCCAGCTGGCAGCTCTGCAAGGGAATTTTGGTTTGGGATTTTTGCCTTTTTTTTCTCCAGTAGAGCTGTATGTCAATAATTCACATGTTCACAAAACCTTGTATTCTGGGAAAAGCAGGGTAGGTAGCATGCTGCTCCTGCTTAGTGTGTACTAAGGCATAAAAGGGCAGATGCCCAGAGTGCCCCTAGCTGGAGGTTGTCAAGTGCTTCCTGTTATATGGCAAGGTGGGGGATGCGGTAGGAAATCTTTATCTAGATGGATATCTTGTGCTTATTGTAACCAGTTCTAGCCTTGTAAAGTAAAATGCAAATAGAGTTGGTTATAAGCTTCACTGGTAGTAAAAATGATGTTCAGGCTCTGAGCAGCTGGTAACTTGCTCAGAGATGTAAATGTGTGTAGCATGGAAAGGGCTGTAGTCCTGAGGCTCACTTTTCATTTAAATGATGGCTTGTTTTTCTTAGTAGGCAAATAAGCTCTCATTCACTAACAGTAGCATATATTAACTTTTCATAAGCAAAAACTGGGAGGTATTCAAGCTAATTTAAAGTCTGTGTTATAACCAAAGCAAGGGCTGTAATTCTTCCAGACTTTGCATGATCAAACTTGGAGAGTATCAGCACAGATGTGCTTTCATTTGCAGCACTGTTACATTTGAGTGGTCTCAGTAAGTAACTGCAGTTCACTTTGGTCTGATTTTTTGTGATGTAGCAACATCCTTTCAATATTGGACTGCCCTGCTTTGTTTGAACTGGTGGAACTCAAATAGCTGTCAAGCTGAAATACCTACTGCTTTGTAACTTGACCACCTGCTCTGTTTGGATCCCTCAGAACCTCACAAGTTATGATGTCTGCAGCATTTTACTTGGAACATCAACTTTGTTTGTCTGGGTCGGAGTCATCAGATACCTGGGATATTTTCAAACCTACAATGTAAGGCAGAAATCAAATATTTAACAATCAAAGCATGTATTTATATTTGTCACTTCCTGAGGTCTCTAACTTGCAGATTTCTTCCCTTCTCCTTTCCTCCACCCTGACTTGTAGGTGCTTATTTTAACTATGCAGGCATCATTGCCCAAAGTGCTAAGGTTTTGTTGTTGTGCTGGGATGATTTATCTTGGCTATACTTTCTGTGGCTGGATTGTCTTGGGACCTTATCATGAAAAGGTATGTCAGTACTGTTACTCCTTTTCTGGTCTAATGATGTGTAAGTATTTGTGTGTCTTTAACTCCTAGTTGTAACAACAGAATGGGTCTTAATGTTTCTGTTTAAAACTGTAATGTGAAGAGCATGGGAGTGTTTCTACTTCCGCGTGTACCTCCTGCCCTTTTAACAAAAGAACTGTATTCTTGCTTTGGCTGTGTGCTTGAACTCGGTGTAATCTCCAGTACAAGGCTGAGTTTGTGATGAACGGGTGGTCTATCTAGGTAATGTCTGGGGGCTAGAGGGCATAGCTCTGTATCTCTTTCGCCCTCTTCTGGCAGCCCCAGTTCAGTTGGGTTGAAGAGGCACTGACTAGGTTGCTGTTTAAGTTTCTGGGAATCTCCTTGGATCCGACTTTGTTTTTCCAAAGCTTTCCTGTGCCATGTAACTCCAGCTCTTAAATCTTGACTCGTAAAGGAGTGGATGAATGCTTGTCTTGTTTAATTTGCTTCCTGTGTGTGGGTGTGTTGTGAGTTTTTGTTTGGCTGCTTTGGGTTTGTTGTTGTGCTGTGGTTTGTTTGCTGGTTTGTTTGTGAGGTTTTCTTAAGGTTGATATTGGACTGTGTGCCTAGTATGTTGCCTTGTCTGAAAGGTACAGGAGTAAGGATTTGTGTATTCTAAAACACCAGCAAAACAGCTGTAAAGCTTGCTTTGTTTTGTTTTTTCTTGGTGGATGCAGTATATGACAGTTTGAAGAAAGGCAGATTCCTGTTGCGGTGATAAATTCTAGATGTCCATTAATGAGTTACAAATGTATAATTCCTTATTCTTGATCTCCAGTGATACACGGTATATACTGTACCAGGGACATGTGCAGCAGTGCCTGCCTCAGCTTCTTGTGCCCCCAGAGCTGGGATTCCTCTAATGTAATGTAATTCTGTCCTCTGAGAAATGTAGGTATTCTCTCTGCACGTTTTGAATTGATGACAGCACATTCTTCTGTGGGATGCTGGCTGCAGTGGGATTCTCTCTCATACTAGAGGCTCAATTGATTATAATGGGCACAGCATAAATACTGTTGTAGCATCCCTGCGGCAAGTACATTAATTATCTGAGCAAAAGGATATGAAAATCTATAAAACCGTACCTCTTGTTAAATGCCGCAGATCAATGTGAAGGAAAGCAGCTGTAGTTGGGGGGTTCTCGTTTCTGTCAGTACCCCGAAACCCCACTGGGAGGCAGTGTGCCTCCGCGCACGGCCGGACGAGCCCCGGCCGCTCCCGTTATCCCGGATGACAAATGGGAAGAGCCTTCGCTGATGAGCAGGTGCGCAGGAGGGAGATCCTTGTGCTCAAAAACATGGGAATACCAATGTTGCTCTTCCTTCCCCTACTACAGCTGGAGAGAGGGAGTAGGAATCCTGCATTTTGTGTTATGTCAGTGCAGGGGCTTGTAGGTGAGCAGTCCTTAGCGCAGCGCTTGGTGTGCCAGTGTGTCAAAACCTGTGGGTTGCTCAGAAGTTACCTGTCCAGTGTCTCCCTTCTTACCAGATAATGTACTGCTGGGTTTCATAAGGGCTTCAACATTATTAATTATAAGCCATAGGTAAAAGCAGACCTGCTGTTCCTGTGCAACAGTATGTTCTCCATATAAGTATACACTTCTTGACATCTTGTTTTCAGTTTAGGACCCCAGTGTAAGTAGCTGTATTCATGTTTCTGCATTGCTAATAGCAGCATTAAAACATTGTGTATTCATTCATATTGTTCAATAAAGTATTGTTAACAAATCCGGTACTTGAGGGGAGGAGAGCAAGAGGGGAAAATCTGCTTACCTGGTGGCAGAATGGAATTTAGCCTCAGGATATGTTCAAGCCTGGGAAAGTGGAGTTAGGAATTTAAGATAATATCCTTGAAATGAAACCGTGATTTTGTACAAGGTATGCTTCAGTAGCTTTACAGTACAGCTATAGCTTGTACCTACAGCTCAGAGAGGGCTTTCTGAATGACAGATAGATGATGTTGTTGCAAGACAAATTTGATTTAGACCACTTGAACTCTGAAGGCTATGTGCTATTTCTAACTCCTTAATACAATATTACTTACCCATACTGCAGTAATGCTGCAGAGCTGGGAAACCAGAGGATGTGGATTCTCTTCCAGCATACCACCACTGATTCACCATATAGATTCTGTGGAAACACTTTATCTGCAAATGGAATGATACCTTCCTGTGGGTCTAAAATGGAGTAAAATTCGGTAACTTAAGCTTTCCAGGGTGGTCAGTTATTGACCATTTTGCCATTGAGCATCAGAAGTTTATTTCTTGATAATAATCTTATTTCTGCTCTTGATACATAATGCTTAGCTCTTGATTATTTTTCTACATGTTTTGATTACTGACATGTATGTTTTGGCCTGAATGTACAGGAAAGAGTGTGGTAGCATTTGATTGACTGGATTGGTTGCTTTCTATAAGTAAAATTCTGTTGTAAAGAAAGATTGATTTTGTGTGTTGCTTGGGTTGTTTTTTTTATTCCACTTTCCCTTTAATCCAGCTGATTGCTCTTCATATTCTAGTAATAATTTTTACTCACTTTCTAGTTTGAAGACTTGAACACTGTGGCTGAGTGTCTGTTTTCTTTGGTCAACGGTGATGATATGTTTGCCACATTTGCTCAAATCCAGCAGAAGAGCATGCTGGTGTGGATGTTCAGTCGGTTGTATTTGTACTCCTTCATCAGTCTGTTTATATACATGATCCTCAGCCTCTTTATTGCACTCATTACTGACTCCTATGACACCATAAAGGTAAAACAGTTGTTTTCTGTTATACTTCTAACCAGTTTGGTACTCATTAATCACTCAACACCATAGTACTTATTGTTAGGCATGATGACTGGTAAGGCTATTAACATCTTTTAGCTTAATCTCTGGTGAAATTGGGAGAATGGCTGGGTAGTCATCCAAATGGTTAAGCAATGATTGGTTTGGAAAATAATCCTCATTGTGTGTCCCTGTTTATATTTTCTGCTGCTTCACCTGGTTTCAAAAGGGTAACAGCTAATGGAAGCACGTGTGGAAAGAGTCAATTTTTATGTGCAGTTATACAGAGCTGGGTAAAGCTTGTTTGGAGTGAATGTTTCTTTCCATGGCCTCAGGAACTGAGGTCAAAAAGAGTTTGCTGGCCTCTCAGAGAAATACTCCTTGGCAGGAATGTGGCAAGGGCCAAACAGATAACTCTAAACTCATTTAGGTGTCCATGCTTGCTTAATGTGCTGCTTGGAAATGTGTCTAAAAGGAAGTATCTTCTAAAAGACCCAGTACTTCTCACTCAAGTTAAAATTGTGCCATCCGGTTCCAGTATAAACTGGCTGAAAGGAAAATGAGGTTTCCAGTAGTTACCTTTTGTTCTTGTGCTGTCTCCCCTTTGTGCTCCTGGTAGCTGCAATAACCAGTGGGAAGGCAATGTGGATCATGCCCTTTAATTCTCATCCCTTTCTTCTCTTAGTGTCAGATAGATAGGCTAGCAGAATAAGGCTGATCTGACATGAACCACACCTTCCAGACCAAGCAAGATCTCCACTAAGCATCTCAAAATACAACTTGCCTGTCTGTGCTTCTGAGTTTATTGGACGGTTAGACCTGCAAAATGGTGTTTCACTGTTACTCTTTCCCTCTGAGCACTTCATGTAGACCAGTGGGGAGCCTTTTTAGTGTGCTGAACTCGTGTTATGCGGAGCATTCTTAAGCACGGCAATCCTGAATATCCACATTAGGGCTCTTCAAATCCAACATTGAGGATCCTAGGGAAAAATGAGCCCAGGGCACTTGCAAGTGAGTACAGCAGCTGATGTGAACAAGGGAGAATCATTGCCAGGATGACCTGAGATCAGTTGCTTGGTCCTTTTATAAACAGTGAACAAAAGGTGGAGGAATCTGTGAGCAATGTCAGTTTTATGTCACTTAGATTGCTTTGTTCCACCAACTACATATGTGGTGCTTCTAGGATGGGATTTTAGGTTTTTGTCATACAGCAATACTGAACAAATGAACCTAATAGACTGATTTTGACTGTCACAGTCTAGAGGAAATTTTAGAACGCCTCATGTGCAGTAACTTCTGTGTTATAAATAAAATGCCTTCTCTTCCAGAAATACCAGCAAAATGGATTTCCAGCAACAGACCTCCATGAATTTCTGAAAGATCATAGCAGTGTTGGTTATGGAAAAGAAAGGACTTCCATGCCACTTGTCTGCTGCTGTGGGAGGTCAGTAGGGTGTTTTCAATGTGTTTTTGAGAAGTACGTAAGCTATTGTCTCAGTGCAAAGTGCTGTATCGTAAATGCTGGAGCATCCAGAATTCAGCCTATGGAGTACTTGGACACTGTTTATCTCTTGGGTTTTGCCTGTTAGATCTTTAGTCTGCTGATGGTGCAGGGGTGGCAATTCTGAGCTTAAATGCATGTTTTAAGTGTTCTGTTGATATGAAAACTATTACGTAGAAACTGGTGGAACTTGATGGGAGAACTGCAGAGTAAAACACGGAACTGCCAAGGAGTCAGGAGCAAACTAAATCTCTCCTGCTTAGGGTTTTGCAAGTCTTCTTTTTCTAAAAGCTTTTTAGCTAGGCTGGGGATAGTAGCAGAAAGCAAGAGTATGTGTTTCAGCCAGGGAGTAGTACTTAATCCAAAAACTAGGCTGTGTCTGTAAGACATACTAGTTCAATGCCATCTGTCAATACTGGAAACACACTTGTATATGTCTGCCACCAAACTCAAGCCCTTGGAGGTCTTAGTAGTGCTTTTTAAGCTGGTGTTGGTGAGAGATGAACATCTCGCCTTATGCTTGCTGGTCTGGAAGTAGATTCCTTGAATTCTGTTTCTGAGGAAACCTAACACACCTCTGAATGCCTGATTGAGAGGGGAGAGATCTTGTTGCTGTCCCTAGGCAGTTCAGGAGAATTCATGCTTGAGCACCGAATGGTTGTGGGTGCTTTGTAAGGAAACCAGGCTATGGGAGAAAGAATAGAGCTGAATGTGAACACTTACTAGATCAAAACTGGTGTAACAAATCCTATTTTAGCAGTGGGATACTGCGCTTCACAAAGCCTCAGTATGTAAGTAACAACTTTATACTTTTAGTGTATTCTGACAGAAGGAAGCCTCATAGCTAAAAAGGAGCATGTGAGATGATGGTTGGCAGGTATCCCAGCAGTTGCTGTGGACACTGAAAGTTAGGTAACTACAAGAACTCCAGCCAGGTACAGCTTCAGGTTTCACTCCAAGTCATTGTGCAGGATAAGAGATTTTTGTCTGCTTGAGCATAATAAATATGTTTTATTGTAATACACTGTAGAGAACTGAGAGCACAAGCCTGGTAGATGAAGTGAAAATCTAGAGCTCTTGCTACTGTAGCAGTTTCTGCTTGGTTGTCCTAATATAAGTGCTGTAGTTGTTTGCTAAAATGGGAGCATGCAGAGCAGAAAGATCAAAATTTAACTTGATTTTCTATGGGTAAATGTATTTCTTGCTGAGTTAGAACTTAAATTTTTTTCTTTTGCAGACAACAGAGTGATGACAACTTGATACTTATTAATTGATTACAAGTTTGAATTCCCCACTGATACGCAAAGAAAGAATAGCTGTATGGAGAAGAATAATTCTACAAATTGCAGTAAACCCCACTATCTGGACCTTCCTCACTGTGGACAGACTAATCTTGTGTAATGCTGGGGGAAGAAAAATTGCTAGTGTGACCTCAGGTGGCTGACCAGGAGGAGAGCCCAGAACCTGTGCCTGGAGGAGAGCTGTGAAGAACTCTGTTCTTGCCCTGCATTCTGTCATGTGGAGAAAGACTGATCCTTGAGCATTGTCTGTGGGAGCCCTGTTTTCTAATTGCCTCTAGGAGGAAGGAAGGTGGCTCTGAATGAACTGTTGTTGTTAATAAGGATTATATGAAAATAATTTTAAAGAAATGATTCTTTGTTTAAAAAATACTAAAAGGTAGTCAAGAAGAGAGCAGTTTTCCACTTAAAATGATGTATTCGGCCTGTAATGTCTACTTGGCACAACTAATTTCCTTGAAATAAATCTATGTAAAGCTGCAGAGCTGCACAAAAGTGCAAAATAATTGCTGTTCTCCCTCTTGTATATTGTTTTAACATGAACCATCTATAGATTACAGTCTTTTCTTTAACAGCTTTACTAAAAACAAAAGCAATTTGTTTATCCTCTCTTTTTGTCTGTGAGTATTTTCTGTTATACCTACAATATTTGCATACTGTGTCCAAACTAAACTTATTACTTCAGCTACAGGTAAGTTTTTGCATGGTTGGAGACTTCCTTGGCAAGCATTATATGAAAGATGATGAAAAGATTGTTGCTTTTTTTAAACTTACTTTTGATTTATTACTATTACACTGTTGTGTTGCCAGAACCTGGAGGACAAATTCAGGCAGAAACAATGCCATGGAGTTGACTTGCCTAATTACTTCTATTTCAAGCACATGTTCGTTGGAAGAAACTATGTAACAACTGAGCCCAGCAATTGGTTTGGTCAGGTGTCTTTGGGATGATCGTCTGTGAAGTACTGTATTTCCCCCTTTTATCTTTATAAACTTCTTTCAATGAGAATAGAGCACTTCCTGTAGCTTTAGAGCACTTCCAGTATAGTACTGCATGGTGTTAACTAGATGCTCTGGAAAACTTTCAGTGGTACTGACTGCCCCGGTACTGGATGTACTATTATATTAGATGTTCAACTTCGTCTGAATGGGGCTATCTGCACCCTAAAAATGCTTCCTGTAGCAGATGATTGCTTCAGTCTTGAGTGTGTTGGCTAGAACTTGGCCTTGATATGTGTTCTTAGCTGCTAGGGGTTGACTTGAGAAGTTCTGGCTTCTTAGTGTTTCAGATAGCAAAGGCAATTTGGAATGCTGTCCTGGTATGAGTAAGGTGAGTGGCAGCTTCTTAATTTCTTTCTTTCTTCCCTTATAAGAAGCTGGAGAGTGGGGGAAAAAAGTTCTGGATTCACCTTTTCTGGTAGGTTGAAAATAATTTTTTTTTTTTTTAACAGGCCTGTCTTTATCTCCTGCCTCTGCTCTGGCTAGGATGTGTAAAGGAGAGGTTTGCAGCTTCTCCAGCAGTATTTGTGGCCATTGGTAGGAGTGGTGGTGACTGAGCTCTGGAAAGATGTGATGTTACTCAAGTTCTTCCTGCCTAGCATTTGCCTTCTTGATAATGAGTACTTTTGTTGGAAATTAATGCCACTTTGTCTCGCTTAGTCTGCTGCTAGATGTCTAGCAGAGATGATTTTTGTCAGTGTTGCTATGTACCCAGGCTTTGCAAATTTTGATGCTTCTTTTGATGAAATGTCTTTGACAGAGAATCTTCTTATTCCCAGTCTGAGCAATGCCTTGCTGTGGCCTGAGCTGTCACTACAGCTTGTGGGTAAAAATTATATTACTACTAATAACCAAGACTTTACACTGTCAGGCAAAGGTTTTCTGTAACTCTTCATAAAACAGATGCTAATTGTGTGATCTAGAACAGAGGATTACTGCTTTCCACTCAGGATATGTCAGTTTTACTCTGTGTCCGCAAGTACAATTTGTTGGGGTCAGTGTTTGGGTTTTTTTTTGAGTGCGTGCTCTGGGGTCTTGGGTAAATGAAGAGCTCTTTAAGCAGACAGCAGAAGACATTAACTGGTTGATGGCAAAGTTTCTTGTCCCATGCAGTGTACAGTCTTGATTTGTTAAATGTAAGGTGCTGTTGTTTTCTGCTTTATAAACAGTGTGACAGTTCATTGCCTTCTGAGGTCTGGTGTGCTCTCCTCCTTAAAGCAAGTGAGGGATGTCCTGGACACTTGGTACTGTGGGCCATGGTGAATGAGCCCCGTAGCTCTGACTCAAGCTGTTTCTTTCCAGTTTGGTAGGACACTGAGTGTGACCTGCCAAAGCCATTGCTCAGATAAATACTTCGTGAGAGAATCTTTGGGGAATGAGGAGAAGTATTATCAGCCAGAGGAATATAGAAAATATTTATTATTCTCACTGATTTTAAGAGTTAATTTCTATAATGGCATCATAAAGCTTTCTTGGCTATTATTGATTTTTAAATTACTTTTTATCATATGAACTGCTTGCTAGCTGGACTCCTGCTTCAGCCTTACCATATTAAAGCAGGTCACTAATGTACTGTAGAAACTAATTTGTGTCTTTACCATCTGTCTATGGTAGTTTTTTTTATCTCTTGGAAAAAGAGCTAGTTGCTGGAGCTTCTAATTGGCTCTCTATTCCATAGAGGTTAAATTTAACAGGAAATCTGACATATGTTGACTCTTAATTCTGTGCATTAATACAGATATGAATACAATAGGTGGTCCCACTCCAGCTGCTAAGGAAGTGATGCACAGTAATGGAAGCAGAACTGGAGCATAAGGTTTTGCAGTGTTCTGAAAGATAAGCTGATTGGTTGTCTTGTTCCCTGGGAATAGTAAGCTTTTGCTAATTGCTCATAGAAGTTAAAAAAGGAGGACAGAAGTGGATGGAAAGGCAGTGACGAGGTTGCATTAGAATGCATTAGAAAGAAACAGGCAGGCAGGAAGAAAAGAAAGCTTCCTTGAGCCATCTTTAAGGTAAGAATTCAAGTGAGGGGGACAGGGTGGATAAGAGTTTGGGCTCCATTCCGGGGAGACTTCTATTTACAGATAAACTGGCAAAAAGCTGCTGGTGTGGAGGCTGTTTAGCATTTCATGTGTAATGTTCATGTGCCAGGCTCCACCTAGTCTATAACGCTATGTCTCTATTTCATGCTGAAATCATTACCAGGATTTCTGAGAAGTGGAGAGATTTTCTGCTGAGATTTTCTTTCGCCAATTCTCCAGCTCTTAGCAGACCTGTGGGTAGCTCTGTGCTCCTTGGATATATGCCTCGTCTCAGTAAATAGTTCTGGTAGGTAGCAATGGGTCAGATCCATCTGATCATGATCTTTAGTTATATTTGATCATGTACCATCTCCTACATTTGAGTTCAGCTTGTCTTTCACAGCAGAGCTGTGTGTGATTGGTCTTGCTATTTGGAGATGATGCAAGCCTCAATGTTTCGGGATCAGCACTGGGTGTGAGGTGGTTCTTTGTGTAAAAAAAAAAAAAAAAAAAAAAAAACAAAACAAAAAAACCAAACAAACATGTTTGAAAGAACGGCTTCATGTGGTGCTGGAAGGAAGTGGCGCACATACCTGTCTGTGCTGTCCTGATCTACTCATGGAAGTTATTGCTAGTTTCTTTGGATTTTGTTTACCAAAGTGTGAATCGTGGACCTTCTAGCAGGCTTTTTAGACGGTACAGCGCTTCAGACTCACACAGCTCTGGGTGCTCCCCTGTCCGGCTTGCTGTGCCTTGTCTCTGCCCGCATCGGAGGCGCCAAACCTTGGTATCTGCGAGGAAACAAACGCACCCAACCAACTTTTCCCGTTGGCCTCGGTGCAGGTGCCGGGGCCGGGCAGCGCCGGGCGGGTTAACGCGGCGCGGGGCGGGGAGCGGCGGGCGGGCCCGGCGGCGGCGGCGCTCCGGAGGCTGCCGGTGAGTGGGGCCGCGGGGGAAGGGGGAGAAGAGGGATGGGGCAGAGCCTCCCGGCACCGGGAGCCGGGTGGGGCGGTCGCGTCCCGGGTCGGCGGTGGGAGCACTTCTGCTGCGGGTGCGGTGAAGTCGGTGACTGAGTTACTGTGCTCCCGGTAGCGGGGCAGAGCGAAACTTCCTCCAGTTCTGGTAAACTCCAGCCGCTCTCGCTAGGGTACCCCTCGGGAGCAGCTGCCCGTTGACGGTGAGCAGGAAGGGGCGTCCGGCTGGGGTTGGCCCCTGGTTTCTGGCAATGCAGGTGCTGCGGCTCCGCACCGTGTGCGCGTCTCCGTGTGCTTAAGTGTATGGAAGGTATGGGTATTGCCTACATGTACTCGTGTGAGCGTCCGTACGCTTCAAGCTTAGTTTGCGTACCTTTGGGTTTGTGTATCGGGTCCTGCCGAGGCGCCGGCAGTGAGTTTACACAGCGTGGTGCGTGGCATGGATTCTTTATGAAGTTTCCTACAAGGTCTCGTCTTAACCTGTGCAATACACAGACAAATACAACGTCTTCATTTTGCATTATATCTTTTGATTAGTTTTTTTTCTTAAGGAAAAAAAGGGGGGGAGAAGGGTAACGCATGTTTCTACCTTTGTGTTTCCAGAGGCTGTGTATGTAGGTCTGTTCTCCCTTCTGTAATGTAAATCTAGGAAGATATTTTTTGTTACTGGTTGGTGACATGCTTTGCTGTAGTTTTGTTCTTTATGCTGTGCAGAGTGTGGTTTTGTGCATGGTCTTTTCTGCTTATGGTCTTCTAAGAGGTGCAGTAGAAAGCGCAACTCAAATCCAGACCTGTGGTGAAAATCTCATTTTGTCAGATTTATCTGGGTATTGAAAATGAAGTGAAATTAAAAATATGCATAAACAGTAAAGCAGCAGCTTTTATTGGCATGTAAAGCTGAAAGATGCGTTTGACTTTTTGCAGCATACTAGACTGTAGTTTCAGATAAGCTGGGTTGACTGTATCCTTATCCTCCTGTGTTATTATGAGCTTTAACAAACATCCTTCAGCATAGTCTTTATGCTATCAGATAATAAAATTTCTGATGTGTAGGTTTTGACATCATAGAGAGTATATTCCTCTTGGGTATTAGTCCTAAAGATTTGTATATCTAGAGTCTACTTTTAATACATTAGTTTCACTTCCATGTCTCTTGTAAGTATTTGCTGGAGGCCATCATTTCTACCAGTTCCACTGAAATGTTTGCTTGCAAACCAGAGCCCTGAGTTTATTAACAGATCAGATACAGTCAGGTGGCTTGTTTTAATCAACAGTGGTGTGATTCAGGTCCTTGTGAGGTATGTGCTGAAAATAAACAATAGCAGTTCACTTTGGTTGTGACTGTGCTGAAATAGTCTGTGTTTACGTTCTATAGGTCTTGTGAAAGAAATCTGTTTTGTTGAATCGTAAAATGGAGCTGATAGCAATCAATGAATGGACCTGGAAGTTCTGCAGAGATGGAACACTTAGTTTAGAAGCAGAGCAGGTACTTTCTTCTAGGCATATTTCACAATGTACAGGCTGTTTGAATGGCTTTTAAATACTTTAAATGCTGTGTCTGTTTCTGCATTATAGGATGACCTGCCAGCTCCTTCCAGAACCACACTTAAGGAGACTAAATGAAAGCTTTGCAGTAAACTTTTTAGTTTGAACTCCATATATAGATTTAGTAAACCATAATTTCAGACAGTCTTAAATTACCAAAGTCTGAAGTCTAAACTTGTGGTAACTAGCAAGTTACTTTAATATCTCTCTCTAGCAGCTTTCTGCAATGGATTAGAGCTTTAAAAAGCAGTTTGGTGCAGTAAAGCAGCTTTGAACAGAAGGGATATCAGAAGCTGGCACCTGAACTTTGTAATACTTCGGTGTAGGTGCCCCTGTATCTCTGTGCTTCACGGTTCCACTGCCCGTGCCAGCGGCAGTGGCTCACAGAGGAGCAGCCCTGTCACATATGTGCACGGGGCGACACTTCTGTGCTCCACAGGGATTTTTTTATTTTATTTTGGTTTTCTAAGCCTCTTATCAGTCTGTGTGTGCAGAGTGCTGCGGTCCGTGGCTGGCAGTGCTGCTTCCTCTCTGTGCGACTTAAATATTTAGTCTTGAGGTTCTATGGTTTTGGTAGGCTTAATACTTTTCTTAAGAATCTTTGTTTGCACCATACAGCCTTGGTGTTTTGCATGGGATATATTGATAAACAGTAAAACCTTAAATGTTTCAACAACTAGTATGTACATGTTGCCAAAGAATCATCTTGATTCCCTTCATTGCACTCCCTTCCCTTTTCAGTCCAAAAGATGATGCCATTAAAATGAACTGTTACACTTGGAGTGGAAATAACTGTGATGCTCTGATTGCCTTAATCTAAAAGGTATTGAAGACCAAGATAATGGGATAATGCTACTTGTGCATGCTTGATTTGGGTTTAGCCAATTATGTGAAATTGGGAATACTGAAGAAACAAAATATAGCCAAACACAACCAGAAGTAGATTCTCTTGTTAATAATTCAGTTCTCTGAGCTGAAAACTTACTCATTGAGCCTTAGATTTCTTTTCCAGTCTGTAAAGCTGAACATAAGAGATGGCTTTTAAAAAGTATATTCTCAGTTCCTTAAAGATGACCATATAGCATGTGGTTCCAAGCACAGGCAGTGCCCACAGTGTTTCCTTAAACAGAATGTAAATCAGTTGCTTCTGAGATAATCTGTCTCTGCAAAACCTGCCAAGTGACTGTCAGCTTCCCTTGCACTTTCTGACAATACCAGTTAAAAAAACCCCTGAGATATTTGGGCATAACTTAGTTCTTTGTGTGCCACCTTTCAGTTTGTTTCTCTAAACTGATGGTTTTGGTTATAATATCAATTAACTATTAAAGACAATTAAAAGCAAACCAGAGTAGCTACCTCACAGAACTCCTTCTTACAGTTACATATTAACATTTTTGGCCTCTGCTGTGTTACACACCCTTTTCTGCACTGGTATTTCTTTCTAAGCTGATGTAACCTGAATGGGTTTCTTGGGTTACTGTGCAATCATTTGGCTGTGTTTTCCTCCGTGGCCATACATGCATGCAGGGTGTGGAGGGGGACAAGGGACTGATTGCCTTTCTGAACTGGTATTACTTGTATGTATAGCTTGGCTGCCTGATGTCCTGGCTTCCTGCTGCTGCCTCCACCTTCCTCATGGGAATAAGGTGAGAGAGAGGCTTTCAGTAACAAGAAAAAGGAAAGCAGTGCCATAGTTTATCCAGAAGAATAGGAAGCGACAGAGGGTGTTCATGTCTGCCTGTGGCTCAGGCTTCAGGAATGGGAGTGCTGTGGTGGGGAGCCTGTGTCAGGGGATGTGCAGCCTGCAGGCCTCCAGATGCTCCTTTTGTGGTACGGTACCAGGGCTGACTGCTGCTTGTAGAAGTTTAAAATGCCTAAACAATTGCAGAAAGGCAATTGATGTGGCTTGATATTTCTCTGCAGTAATGGTTTGAATGCAAGGAGAGTCTTTCTTCTCCTTGCCTCTTTGCTCTGACACCAGTGCCTGTGATCAGTCAGTACCATAAATTCTGCTTTCTGAAGAGTAACTTTTGTTAACAAGTTTCAAAATATCTTGGAGATCTGCATTTGATACCTTGTCTCTAGTAATGGGCAATGGGAGGCAGGGAAGTGAAGCGTGGCAGCCTGCCCAATGTATAGGCTATGCCTGGGCACAGCTTGCTCCTCTGTGCCATTCCATGGACCTGTGTGGACTGTAATGGCTTCACTGTTTGTCCTCCTACTCTGGAGTGTATCATTTTGGATGCTGAACCATGCCAAATTCTGCACAGAAATCACTGTGCCAGCTCAGGGGGACCAGCACTAACCTGCGCTGGGGTTCTGCCTGGCAAACCTTCCCATGCCGGCCTTCAGTCCTGCTATAGGACTTCACTGCTATAGTCCTGTAGGTTCAGTCCTGATCAATGGACTTCCAAGTCCCGCTGCAAACACACCTTGAATCCTCTCAAGGTAGCTGGCTGTGCCAGCCCAGGCTTGTTGCATTTCTACAGGAGCAAGGTAGAAGCCATCAAAGTTCCCCAAACTGATGACGACCCTTCAATAAGCTTGTGGCCAATGTGTTGAAACAGCTTAGGTTTTAATGGACAGGAAAGAAGCAGAAAAGCAGTGTGGAGTGATATGAATCACATTATGGCTTGTAGGTTAAACTTTGTAATGACCTTCTCATTAAAACACTGTTGAGTTTGCCTTCAGAATTATCTGCATTAATAACAAGTGACTCAGCTTCAGCTGATTTACAGGCTGAATTTTATTTTGAATCAAAGTGACTCAAGTGATTTTAATCATTGTTTGAATTGAGCAAAATCAATTATTGAAATACACACTAAAAATCTGTATATTGAAATCTAATAACTTGAGGCAAACTAATTTCTAATTGAATAACTATTAAAGTATATTAGTTTGCAACACCCAAAACATTATCTAGGTGATGTTTTATTTCGCTAACTCTTTATTTAGGTAGCTAGTGTAATATGTTCCTGTCTACCCATGCAAATTCTTGACTTTTATTTCAAGAGTGGTTTAAAATGTATTCTGGCTCAATACAAGTTGCACTCACAAATAGGAATTTAAAATCAACTCAAATATACAAGCTGTCTTTAAGACAAACAGAGCTCAAGATGTGCTGGATTGGAAAGGGTTCTTAATGTATGGTTTTGCATTTGAAAGCAGTTTGAAGTGAATCCATGGAGTTCTTTTGAACAGATGTTTTGTTTACTCAGAGTTACAGAGGAAAACACACTTCGCAGGCCATCAGTTTCTGATCTTTGTAGCCACTATTGGCTGAACTGAAGTAATTATTATATTGGAATAAAATCTTTTTGACAAGGGTATGTTTTTGGCAGTTGCAAAGCTTTGACGTTTTTGCTTGCAAGTGACTTGTGGCAAGCTAATACCTCAGCCCATCTATAGGATATGTAATACATGGTTACTGCTGTCAAGCTTTCGGTGGTCTGTATGAAGGGCTATAAAATACTGAGTGGCATAGAAGAGGTGAATGGCTGTTGTTTGCTCTCCTTTCCCATAAAAAACAAGAAGTCTGAAGCTCATGAGTGCCACTTTCAAAGCAGAAGAGGGCAATTCTTCATGAAGTGAGTAGCAGAACTTGGGAGCTCTCTGGTGCAGACTCCAGACAACTGTTTGTAAGTTTGGGCTGACCTGTTTTCTACTACTTGTTTCAGGCGAAGTATTGTTCAAAATTTTAAAAATAGAATCTCCAAATTTGTGTGTACTTAAATCTGAAATATGTAATACTAAAGGTGTGGTTTTTTTTTTCTTTTTAAGTTTAAACCTACCCTGATTAAGAAAAACATCTCTGATTTGGATACAGAGGAGAAGACCTGGATACCAAAGTCTGCAATGTGTTGAACTGTGACATGCTAGGAAATATGGGACATCCTATCATATATCTCTTGTGCCTGATGTGGACTGGGGCAGAACCACTGAGGATACAGCTGCACAGTGCTATCACAGCTGCACAACTGCCCTGAGGCCAGGCTGGTTCTGCTGGGACGACTTGAAATAAAATGAAGGTGTGAAACAAACTACTGTCCGGAAGGACCCTGGTGTGACAAGCACTTTTTGTACATAAGCTGGTACAGACAGCCAAGTGCTGCATCTCTGCTTTGAAGGACTGGGATGCAAACTAGCTCCGCTTCAGCTTCCGCTTTGGTGCAGCTTCCATTTGGACATCTCCAGAGTCTGCCCTTTGACCCTGAGACCTTAGCTGGATGCTTTTCTACTCCCTCCCATCTTACCTCAACACCTCAAGACATCACTTTCAAAATCGGTTGTTATTTGAGCTCTGCGGTGTGACAGTGAGTGTTTGATTATTTTGGTGGGGCATTAGATGTGTGATTTCTTAATTTTGACAACCCCCCTTTTTCTGGGTACTCCTGACAATGAGGGTGTCGTCAATAAGATGAAGCATTTAGATTAAGTTCATAGTTGATATTTTTGATTTTTTATTTTTAAGCTTGCTTTCCAGATAAGATGCAAAACATATCTGCAGATTTCTTTCGTCTCCTGTTGCTGCAAATAAGAAAGATTCATCTGTTGAGATGAGCACACAGTAACACGCAATATGTTCAGAAAACTTTCCCTGTAATTTTCACATATTCTACGCTCCCCTCCTCTGCCATTCTTACCCAAAATGCTGCTTCTATTTGCAGGCATTTGGGCTGTTCTGTAAAAGCTTCGTGTCAAGCTCAGCAAGTCCTTTACTGCCTTGGGAGTAGGAGCAGGGCCATCTTGATTGGCAGGGTTCCCAGCACTCTGCTGCTTGAGGTGCTGTTTTCTGCAGCTTCTCATGGAACTCTGGTCACTTACAGACTTGAGTACTTCCTAGGTGGGGATGGTGAATGTACCAGCTGTCCAACTCCACTGTACTGCCATAAACAGGGAGCAGTAGGCATTGTATTCAGATTGACTCCTTATGGTGAATCTGAGCTGCTAAGGCTTTTTAATTTGTAGTTGAAGGGCTGGTTTACTTGTTTCCTTCCGCTTGTTTAGTGATTGTCCTTAGTCTTGTGTATTTGGATTTGATTTTTTAAAAACATTCTTTTATAAAAGTGGCTGCCTAGGTTCTTGATAGTAATAAAATGGACAACCATGTCAGGTGCTCTGATTTCACATCGACTACAGATGTAGGGTGGGAGCTGGGAATCAAGGCAATAGCTCATAAAATTGAAATATTAAAAACAAAAAACCAGCCAAAACCCCCAACCCAGGACTGCTGAAAAAATTAATGATGGAATAGTGCAGGTTGATTTCAAATTAGGTAATAAAAATATTGCATGAGAGAAATGGTGCAAGTATCATAACTTAAATGGCAGAAAATGTACCTTTTAACCATAAAACTCAGAAGGAACCTTTAATATAAATGTGGCTTGTTAGCCAGCCTGCTGGGGATTGCTTAATTTGCTTCCCAGTCCCTGAGGAGATGAGATATAGCTGTTAGGCAACCGCAGGGTAATAACAGACAAAGTGAACCTGATCTTTATCTGGGATCAGTTTTAGCCGTAGAGATGAAAAGCTTATTCTCTTTTGTATCTTTGTGCCTGCAACCCCTTCTAGGTGTGGGGTTTTATTTTTTGTGTTTTCTTTTCAGCCCTACTCAGTCTATCACTGACACCCATGACAGCCTGAGGCTCACAAGGAGCTTTACAAAGGTTATTAACCTTGCTGCCTCTCCTGCAGCTTTGTATCCTCATACTTCATCCCCTCTGTCCTTAGTCAGGCACTGGTTTACCACTCTGTATAATACCTGATGTGATTAGGATATTTGTTCTATGGTCGGGTTCCGAAGTTTTGCTAAATCTATTAATGAATATACCATATCTATTAATAAAGTCATTGTTAAACCCCTTATTCAGATACTGACAGCAAATGTGAGCTCCAGTGATGATCAGGCGCAAACTCTCCCTACCAGGCAGTGAGACCCTGCATGGGGTCTGGTCATCATGAGTAATTGCTGTCAGACCTGCCTGTGTAAATTAATTCAAGTTCAGTTTGATTCATAATAAAGGCAGTGAAATTGTCAAGGCTGCTGCCATTGACCTCACTGGAGTAGCTGAAGTGTGATGTAATCTGGAACATAGACTCCCATTCCATCATGGTTAATAGCCCTGTGTGCAAAATAGTGCTGAGTGGGTATAAGAAAAAACCCAGTACTACTGCTGTGGCTGGGGCTTGCTTTATCCTGTGATTGGGTAGGGAACAGTGTTTTGGTTTTGAAGATAATTGGGCTGTGTGGTGCTCACAGGGCTCTGGGTTGACAGCCCAATAGAAGAATCCCTGGCTTTAAAATAATCAAATATGTAGACTATTTTTTTTTTTCCTTTTCATCACACTTAAATTCTGTAGCAGCAAGCAACAGGCCTGTGCTCAGAATATGTGTGCCTGTAGCATCTTATATACCTACATTTTTACATTATTAGTTCACAATTAAATACAGCAAGAAAAAGTTGGGTTTTTTTTTTCCCCAGTAATAGGCCTTTTATTGCTTAGTCAGTAAAATGGAAGAGTTATGTTTTATGCTTCCTTGTCCTGCCTGGATACATTGAGAAATGGAAATAATGATGGGGCTGTGGCGCAGACACAGGATTTCATGGCAAGAATGGCTTGGCTTTTGCTCAGATTTTCTTTGTGACCTTCTGACAGCTACTTTTAACCCTTTAACTTCCGTTTTGTTGCCTGTATACTATGGCTACTGGCTGAAAGGGACTGTGTTAGGGTTTTGTAAGCAGGTAAGTCTCATAAAAGTTCCTCATCATCCAGGTATCATGCGCTGCAGTCCTCTAGGAGACAGAATATCATCTTCTGCATTCACTGTGTAAAATATGAATGTTTACCTAAGGCCTCCAATACGTTCCGTCTCATGCCTGTGTTCTGTCTCTTTCCCCCTCAAAAAAACCCTGTTAGGTATGGTGACTGAAGCAATAGCTGGAGTTTTCTTAATCCTGCTTTTATTTTTCCCTTCCACCCTTCCCAGGATGCAGGGGCTTTAATCCAGGATGAATGAATGCTACTATGATAAGCGCATGGACTTTTTCTATAACAAGACAAACACAGACACAGTAGATGAGTGGACGGGGCCACAGCTTATTGTTGTTCTGTGTTTTGGGACATTTTTCTGCCTCTTCATTTTCATTTCAAATTCACTGGTCATAGCAGCTGTGGTCAAGAACAAGAGGTTTCATTTTCCCTTTTACTATCTTCTGGCCAACTTAGCTGCTGCAGACTTTTTTGCTGGAATTGCCTATGTCTTCTTGATGTTCAACACTGGCCCAGTGTCTAAGACATTAACTGTTAACCGCTGGTTTTTGCGTCAGGGTCTTCTGGACACCAGCCTGACAGCTTCCCTGGTGAATCTGCTTGTCATAGCTGTTGAGCGGCACATGTCAATAATGCGGATGAAGATCCACAGCAATCTTACGAAGAAGAGAGTCACCTTTTTAATTGTATCTATTTGGGCCATTGCTATTTTCATGGGTGCTGTTCCTACCCTGGGTTGGAACTGCCTGTGTGACATTACTGCCTGCTCATCCCTGGCACCTATTTATAGCAGAAGTTACTTGGTATTCTGGAGTGTCTTAAACCTAGTTGTCTTCTTCATTATGGTAGTGGTTTACATAAGAATCTACATGTACGTCCAGAGGAAAACCAATGTCTTGTCATCGCACACTAGTGGATCCATTAGCCGTAGGAGAACCCCTGTGAAGCTTATGAAGACTGTCATGACTCTCTTAGGTAAGAGACTACAAAATGTGGTGTGCAAGGCTGGCAGTGCCAATGAATGGGTTTGTGGGGGTTTTTTTGTTGGTTGGTTGAGGTTTCTTTAAGCATATCATACCCCCTTGAACAAAACCAAAAAAAACCTCATCAAACTTGTAAGTGCTGGAGGCATTTGGACTTCTGCCTGCTTTAGATAGTGAAACAACTGTTACACCATGCAGAAATAAGTAGAGAATTAGTCAATATGCAGAAAAAATGCATCTCTATTTCAGCTTGTTAAAACCACAAATTATCTACAGGTATGTTTGGGGAGGGGGGAAATACAAAATCATTTTGGAGGAAGGCTTTTGAACATTCACAGCTATCTAGAATAATGTTTTCAAAATCATGTTCTTTAATATCTGCCCAAGGTCATGAATCCTATGGCTGGATGTGGATAGTTTCTTTTGCACTTCTTCCTCTTGACTGTTTCCTAAATGTACTAACTTCCCCCTAAAACGCATCCTCCCTGGGGAAAGGAGTTGATGCCTGGTGGGTCTGTGAATTTGACATAGAGTTGCTTTGCAAGGGGAAAATTCATCTTCATTCTGTGAAGGTTGCACGGTGCAAAATACTTTAAGGGGATTATACATTATGGCCTTGGATCTCCAGATCATAACACAAAATTTGGCTTGGGTTCTGCACTAGAGACACTGTTGATGTTTGGGCAGCTTAGATCACTGCATCAGCTAGTTGTGATGTAGCTGCTAGTTAAATGAGAGATGCATTAGAGAGGATGATTGATCATTGGAACAACGTACTGGCTGTAGAAGTCAATTTTCCCCAGGGAGACTTGAATCTGCATGAGGTGTTTTCTGGAAGCCAGATTGGTGCAGCTCACTGTGGGTGGAACTGGGGGGGACACTGGGGCACTTGTGAATCTGGGCTGAGATGGTAGGGAGCTCTAAACCCACAAATACGCCTTTACCACTTTAACAGCTGCTCAGCATGGTACTGCTAGAGAGGTCTGACAGAAAAGTGTCACTTTTCATGGAGGCAGGGGTTCCAAGGGTAGGAAGTTGGCTAAGGACACTTCCTTCCCCTTGTGGTCTATGGATGTTGCGCAGTCTGGTATCTGGTTCTCTTTCTTCTTCTCCCCCTGCCCCCCCTTCCCACCCCCCAAAATAACAGTGCTGTAGTACACAACACCTTTGTCGACCGAAGTGATGTTTTAAGATGCTTTAGAAGCTGAGATCAGTTAAATTTTAAAGTGTCTGACCTTAGAAAAGAACTTTACATGGTTTAAGTCAATACAAGGTTCTTGCTTATGCTCCTGTGTCTTCTAAAGTTGGCTTGTCCTCTGCCAGAGCCTTTCCCTTCTAAAGAACTCCCCAGTACTCCTTCCTTTCCCCCCACTCTTGATTTTATGGCACCTATAGAGAGACAAGATGGTGATTGTTCTTATCTCCCCCCTCTTGACTTGCAGAGGCAAGATCTGAACTACTGCCCTGCCTGAAGCTTTCATGCAGTGAAACTTAAACCATGACCTGGAAGGAGAAAATTTCTGTAGAAAAGCTCTGAGTCGCTCCATATATGACCATGCCTTAATGTGTAAGCATTGGTTAGATTGTAGTTAACTCCTGCATTGGAAAGAGATAAAAAGTGCATGAAAAAGCAGGTCTCTGACAATTTCTATTGAAGGCAGAACTGCAGGCTGTTTTCTGGGAAGTCATATGGAAATAAACCATCATGCATAGCCTTGTCTAATTTATATGTATATTTATATAGTTTGGTTTTGAATAAGGCAAAGATAGAGGGTGCTAAGGGAATGCTGGAATAACACTGTTGGCTCTAGGTGCCACCTATGCATGTTTGCAGGTCTGAGCAGAGGTGTTCTGTGTGCTGGAGGACACCCAACTGCCTAGTGTGGGAGTTGGAAGGACAGTGCTGGCTGCTGTTTACTAATCCCTCATGGTCCTTTAGCCTGTGTCAGGTCTTCAGTGCTCACCATGGCCATGCTGCTGTGTGGAAATAAACCCCACTTCAAACTTCATTTTCAACTTATTCTTTCTTTTATTAGGGAGAGGAGCCCTAGAACTATGGGTTGATTTAAAGGTCAACATTAGCTTTCTCTTACTTGCAGCATATGGCTTTTCAGCTACCAGATTAAATTTGGGCAAGGCATTTAGTGATTTAGTATGCTGGGCCAGACAAATTTAATTTAGAAAGCCTGAGTTCTACTTTAAAGATCATAATTTTGTATATTTACTTTGTCAGTCAGAAACAACACCAAAAAAGAGCCTGCTTTCAAAGAAGTGGACACAGTGCACGTGTTGCTGGGTGCAAGATCTACTTCAAACTCCTGTGTCAGAGGAAGCGTATCTTGGCATGTTCCTTCCTATCAGTTCTCCCAATTTCGACTCTGAGAGGCTTTTTATAAACATTTATTTCTAGGAATGAGAATTTATTTTATGAAACAGTTTGAAGTGTGCATTTGTAGCCAAGTCATTCAAGCACACTCTGCAAAATGTATTGGAAACCAAATAGCACATTTTCTGCACTTCCCTATTACCAAAGAAGTTACCAAGTGACCAAATTGATTCTTCCAAAATTTTGCTTACATCCACTGATGCAACAACCTTCAGCTATATGCAACATGTAGATTTTGCTCAAGGCAGTTACTTCTAATGGCTTGTTCCAAAACATCTCAGAATGCTTTGGAATACATGCCTGATACGGTCTCAACTAAAAGCAATTCCAAGATACTCTGTTGCTGGATGAAGCATGATGAGAACCAGAGTTCTTGTTAATGTGCTCTGTTGGTTTCATGGGAGGTTCAGGACAAAATCCTGCTGGCATGCTGCTCCTCCTGTCTGCCTCTGCCTCCCTTCGTGGGGAGCCTGGGCCTGTGGCTGGCTGCCCTTTCAGCAAAGCATGGCTGTCCTCTCTGGGTGTTCTCTTCCTGTGGTCCTACACTTCATAGTTGAGGGAACCTGGGTTTCAGTGTGACTTCATGGATTCGTGGTGGCTTTTTGGCCTTGGATGACACCTTCCAGAGACTGGGACTCAGATCTGTCATCTGCCTTTTTCTACCATAACCCCTAAAATGATCCATCACAGGATAGGAGCAAGGCTTTACCTTTTGGTGTGTTAAACCATAGGTGGTTATCTGATTGAAACTGGAAGATGGAAACTTAGCAAAGGGGGCTAAAATCCTCTTAGGCTGACTTTGTGGCATAGTCCTAGCTGAGCCTGTGACTATGGCTTTGAAGAAGGGCGACTGCAGGTGTGCGGGTATGTGATTTTTCAGATGGTCTGTATATGGTAGCTCATCTGAACTTGGCAGTGAGATTCCTGCTGAAATAGCTGCTTTGGGGTGGATGATTTTCAGTTTCAGTGAATTTATAGTTTAATTGGTAACTTGCTGTTTTAACTCGGGTGCGCATGTGGCAAAGGCAACTGGAAGCTACTGCACTTTTCTCAGCGTTGGCATGCTCAGGGACAGCTTTGATGTGTGGAGCTTTATGACATGGTGCTCCCAAAGCATCAGTAGTGCTTCCAGGTACACAGGAATTCACTTTCAAGCAGAGATAAGGTAACCTGCAAGAAAATACTATTTTAAATCTAATGGAAAATCCTTAGACTAACCTTGAGTCATTGTGACGCTTGATCTCCTGTAATCCGGTGGGAAGACTCAGAGCTGTTCTGATCCATGTTGTAGCCAGGCTATATTTCATGTCACTTCTGTGAAGTTTAGAGAGACTCAGAAATTAAACTCTTTTTGGAGCGTTGCACATTGTCAGGGAGAGGAATTCCTGTTGGATAAAATGTCAGCAAACAAGAAAATCGCTGAAGGGCCAGGACAAAGGTATGCATTTAGGCTTAACCATGGTTCCCTCTGGAAGATCTGTTGTAAAAATAGCAAAATCCAAGCAAGACTGTGAGTCTGAGCCATGCCTCGCTTTCATCTCTGCGGTGCTAACAGCAGGGTGTGAATTGCTTGTGCTGTCTCCATACACAGGAAAATATACTTTTGGTGATGGAGTCAAAGCAACACGCCATGGAAGCATTAGCCAGTAACTTCAACACTGTCACTGCGTTGCCTGCTGTCCTTGCCTTCAGTCATAGGGTGGAGGAAATGTGCAGAGATTTGTCTGCAGATGTCTTAACTTCCCTTACTTTTGTCACTGAAACCTTTAGGGTTTTGCCTGTTTAGATAGACAGGGATATATCCTAGGAGTTTGCGGACTAATCCCCCTGCAATCCTGAAGGAGAGATTTCTGTGTCTTTTGTTAAACGTGGCTTTGGGGTCTATTTCCTGCTGACTTCCATGAAAGCAGGGCTGGGCCTTGCATGCTTTGTGGAACAAGTGGTCAAAATGCTTTCAGTGCTTGTTCTAAGGAGGGTTTGTTACCATCTTAATTTCTGCATGGAGCCGGTGCATTGGTGGAGTTGCCAGTGACCCTTGGTGGCCAGCAAAAGCACCCTGCCCAAATACTTACTGAGGCACTCAACTATTGCTGTCTGGGTGGTCTGGTTCCAGGGCTTTGCTGGTGAAGCCCAGGGCAATAAATTAGTACAGTGTTCTCTGCATTGTAGACTGTAAGAGAGAGTTGGTGTCACAACTGCTTACTCAGCATACTGGAGCCAAACCAGTATGTAATATAGAGACTGAGCAGAGAAAACAAGTGTTGCGGTAGCAGCTTGCAGCTCCTGATGCCAGTGGGCAATGGAGGAATGTTACTGATGTTAACCAGTATCTCAAAGCTAACACCATGAAAGTAGTACTTAGCATCACAAAAATCTTGGTACAGCAGAGTAGAAAATGCAGTTTCTAAAGGAGGTGGTCTCTTGCCTTTCTGTTCTGTAAAATATTGCCTGGAAAACAGTAAATATGTAGGTTGAATTTTGTTTGGTCCCCAGGAGCACAGATTTGCAGCAATATCTGTGGTACCTTGTCCTGGATACATTTTTCAGCAATCTTAATGCTTACTAAATCACATGAATTCACTTTATATACCATTAAGGCTTGCACATCAGAATGGCACAGTCTCCATTAAAACCCATGGTGGGAAGTGTCCAGTGCTGCTGAAACCAGCCCATGTGCACAGCATGGCTGATGGGATGCCTGAAGTGCCACAGAGTCCTGGCTCTGGTGCTGCCTGGGTCCCACTGCTTGCTTGTACAGTTTAGCTATGGGAAAACGAGCAGCTTTAAAAAGAGCGAGCTGGACTTGATTTCCCTACGAACATTGTTGAACAGATACCAACACTCCCAGGAGAGCTTTTTAGCATGTAGCTGCCATCATCCTTATTTGTTTGTTTGTTTTTTCGAAGCCCCAAAAAGGGGAAACTCTGCTGTTATAAATGATTGGAATTTCCTCAGTACGTTGTTCAAACTGTGACTGTTGTGCAGAGCTGTAATTTTCTATTTCTGTATGTCAGACAGCAATTGTGGCTTGTGCTAAGTTAGTATTATCATGCACATGGCTACTCCTTCCTCGGGCTCAAGGCAAGGGCTGACAGGCTGTGGTGATGGGAGGACAGATGGGGCAGCTCAGCGTCCCCCCACGCTTGTAGCCAAGGGCTGCACTTGGTTGCCATGTTCCCCCTCCAAGCCCGTGCTGCCCGCACCCCTGCCTTCATGGTGGGGATGTGCGGTGATGTGGAAAGATGCAAATGCGATATAGGACTTTGTCCTAAGCCGAGGTTTTTATGCTTTCTTTGTGTTGTCTTCACTCTAAGATCTCTCTCTTATCTTCTCTTTCTGGTGGGAGAGGAGTGTGTTGTCCTACTTTGTGTGTTTCAGGTTTTATTATCACCGTGTGTCTCACTTCTTCCTCACAGGTGCTGTTATCATTCCTGTCCAGCATTGAAACACAAGGAGAACTCTTGCTCCTGGGCCTGTCCTGCAGTTTCTTGCTACACTACAGAGTTTTCTTACTTCCCCCATCACTGCACTCTTATTTCCTCATCCTTTTTTGTCTTTTTTCTTTTTTTTCATTCTGTTCTTTGCTTCATTTCTTTGCCCTCACTGGTTAAATCCTTTGATTCCTCTTCGCTAACTCATCTATTTTCTTTGTCTCTTCATTTACAACTGGACTTGTTTCCTGGATCCGAGTTGTTTTGTCTCAAGTTCCCTGCACGCACAAGCTGGGAGGGAGCGGAGGAGAGAGGTGGGCTGGTGGTTTGACAGGCGCTGGCAGTGCTTGCGTGTCACAGGCAATGGCATGCATCCTGTGGGGTTTCCACCCGGGATGTGCTTAAATTATGACTCCTATTTTATGAATTGAGCATTGTGTCTGTAGCTCTCAGAGTCTGCTGTAGCATGACAGAAGACGTGTCCCTTCTTTGGGTCATATTGCGGTAGTGGTGGAAGTGAGCCACCTGGTATCTACACCTCCAGCATACAAGAGAGAGGAAGTCTGAGTTCAGAGTGCTAGTTCTGTGCTTGTTAATGCTCCAGAGCTCTTGTTTATTTATCAGTGTGGACAAATCACTGTTGTGATGACCTTTCCCCACTTGTGTTTGAGCTGATGCTGTCAGTAGTTGGATTCTTGCTCCCTGCAGCCTTCTGAGAGAGCTGCTCTGCCTCGTACTCAGGGCTTGATGGAGAAGTTGCATTAGATATAATTTTGATACTGTCATTAGAATTTTGTCCTTTCCTGCTTTTATAGTTTTTGTGTAGAATTTTGATGAATCCTGTCATCTTGTAAGAGACAAAAACCCCAAACCTGCCAGTTTAAAGTATTTTTTTTTTCTCCTTTATTTCTAGGTGCCTTTGTTGTCTGCTGGACCCCTGGCCTGGTTGTCTTACTGCTGGATGGTCTGAACTGCACCTACTGTGGGATTCAGAACGTTAAGAGGTGGTTTCTTCTCCTGGCCCTCTTGAACTCTGTTATGAACCCAATAATTTATTCATATAAAGATGATGAAATGTGGGGTACTATGAAAAAGATGATTTGCTGCTCCTCTGAGGATAAGAGCCAGGACAGACGCTCTTCACGGATCCCCTCGGCGGTTCTCTGCAGAAGCATGGATACCTCGGGGCACTATATTGAAGATGGCATTATTCAAGGGACAGTTTGTGGAAAAGGAGATCTTGGTGACAAAGGAAACTCCTGAGCTATTTGAGAGACTGACTTGGCTGGAAAAGGAGAGGGGGAAGGGAGAGGTTTGTAAGAGATTGACTGGCAAAGCTAGTAAACAATATATCCACTTTGTTCCAGAGCCTAAACTCCAGTGTTAACAAAAGTTCTTATAAATAATTGCCTGATGGAAAAACACTTTGTAATGAAGAAAACTTTCTGTGCTGCCGTCTTTCTCCTTTTCTTCTTTTAAGTACATGAAATTGTTTTTTCATATGAATGGAATAAATACACCTCAGAGGCTTCTTTTGCATGGAAACAAAATGTAAGCCACATAGTAAGACCCTTCTGAAGCTCCTACAAAGAGGATAAACCTGCTTCACTGTGCAGGTTTGGCATTCACTGAGTATGTATGCTTTAAACAGTATCTGTGCTTCTTGAGGAGGATTGCAGGCTTGGTTGGTCAGAACTGACTTTGTGACCTGTTTTCTCAGTTGACAAAGTTCATGAAATAGGTCATACTTACCTTCTGTCTTCCTCCTCCTTACCTTGCTTTCAGAATAGGTAGTTTGGTGGTTTATTAAAGCTATGCCAGAAACCTGGCTGTGATGAGAAGCCCAGACCAATGTGCATGAGTAAGTCTGACTGTGGATTGTCAGGATCAGTACAAGAAGCACAAAAGCCATTATTTCTTCCATAGTGGAGTGAATGCTGCAAGGAGATACATTGCACTCTGTGCTGCTATTGTATAGGCCGACATTGAGGGTAGATTAACAGAAGAACAGTATGGCTGTGTTCATTATGTTCATTTCTTTTTTTCCCCTGATAACATCAAATGGATGTGCTCACTCCTTTTTTACTGCTATGCTACCAAAAGAAATGAAATCCCAAACTGTTTTAAAAGCGTGAGCTTTTAAGGGAAGTTTAAATATACATGTATACAGGTTCAGTCAAGCCATTTAAAATAGAAAGTAATTTACAGGAAAAAAAACCTGAAACCACCCTAAATTGCTACAGAAGTACAGTATGCATTGATTGTCTGATCTTGTCTGGACCACATTTAACATCTGATTTGCAAACAGGGTACTTGAGGAAGAGGCCATGAAAAAGAAGGGCTTTCAGCATTATGGCTAATCAAGTCTAGTGTTGTTGCAGCCACAGCCCCGACCGTTGAAGTTTTGGCTAACAGACTATGCTCTAATGGAGGATCCAGCAATTTAGAGCTTAAGTCAAGTTTTTTAATTTAACTTCAAAATAAAAAATTCAAATGTAGATTTCTCCTGGCTTGTTTCAACAGCAGTGAGCTCCCTGCTACCCATCTTAAGTCTCCTTGAAATTACCTATGCTATGTCCTAGAGAAAGTCTGATCCCTGGTATTCAAGCAAGTGACTGCAACCAGAGGTTATGTTGGGAAGTTTTGACTGCTTGCAGTTGTTAGAGAACACCACCAGGATCATGTTCTGCGATGCTGAAAGATAAAGATTGGCTGTGGCACAGGGAAATTCCTCCTTTGGTGCAACTTCCATGTTGGATTGCATTGGTCAAAGCAGAACTAGTTTTGTAGAATGCACTTATGGGATTTCACAGTATTCCTTAGCTTACAAACACATGAAGCCCCTCCTCAGGGCGATCTTCTGTAGCACAAGTTACCTTGTAGGGCTATGGCCTAAAATTCAAGGTGGATGCTCTATTTCACTAATGCTGAAAAGGCTTATACATGGGTTTTTTGCTATTACAATGCAGTGTTCTTGTGCAAATACTACTTCATTTGGTGTTTTGACCTGTACATAAAGTGGTGCTTTCTAGAGCTGGTGCTGTGGTGGGCTGACCCTGTCTGGATACTGGGTGCCCACTAAAGGGGCTCTATCGCTCCCTCCCTGAGCTGGACAGGGGCAAGAAAATAAAGTATAAGGCTTGTAGGTGAAGATAAGGATGGGCCAAGATAGCTTGCTATCACCGTCACAGGCAAACCAGACTCAACCTGGGGAAAAATGAATTTAATTTATGACAAATTAGAGTAGGAAAAACACCTTCCCTTCTTCTTGGCCTTAACTTTATTCCTGATTTTCTCTGTCTCCTCCCCCAATGTGGAGCAGGGGCATGGGGAAGGGGGGTTGCTGTCAGTTCATCCCATTGTTTCTGCCACTTCCTCTACCTCCTCAGGGAAGGCTTTTCATATTCTTTCCCTGCTCCAGTGTGGATTCCCTCCTACAGGAGGTAGTTCTCCATGAACTTCTCCAATGTGAGTCCTTCTCATGAACTGCTCCAGTGTGGGTCTCTTCTGTGGTCCTGCCAGGAGGCTGCTCCAGGGTGCACTTCCCATGGGATCACAGCTCCCTTTTGGCATCCACCTGCTTTGGTGTGGGGTCCTCTATGGCTGCAGGTGGATATCTGCTCCGCCGTGGACCTCCATGGCTGCAGGGCATCAGCCTGTCCCACCGTAATCTTCACCACAGATGCTGACCGTGGTACCTGGAAAGCTGTTTCTCTCACATATTCTCACTACACTGCCTGGCTGCATGTTGTGCAGGTTTTTTCCTCCTCTTAAGCACGTTATCCCAGAGGCAGAACTACTGTGACTGATGGGCTCAGCTTTGGCCAGCAGTGGGTCTGTCTTGGGACCACCTGGCATTGGCTCTATTGGACATAAGGGATGCTTCTAGCAGCTTCTCACAGAAGCCACCCTTTGTAGCCCTCCCACTACCAAAACCTTGCTATGCAAATGCAGTAGAGGTGGCATTGCAAAGGCACAGTATTCAAGCATTCCTGTCCTTAGAGCTACCTGCAGTGCACAGTTTGTGTTAACTAGGCTGAAGCTCCTTATGCAAAGCTAATGGAAAATAAAATGCTACTTCAAATTAAAATACTTGTTTTGTTTCCTGTTTGGATAGTAATTGAAGAGTACCTGGCACTCCATTCAGCAGTAAATGGCTGCTGTTACTGTTACTGCTTTCCACAGATGCATCCAAGTTAAAACTGATCAAACTGCAGATAAAAATGAAGGTGGGGAAGTGTTGTTTCATGTTACCATGGAGTGTGTGTGTGGGGAGGGACGTTTAAGTAAAATTTTAATGTTTACTAGCAATAAGAGGTAGTGTAATAATTGGTTGAATCAGGCCCTGAGCTGGCATGATTCTGAGAGAGCTTGGATGAAGATCTGGAACATCTGTGGCAGTGGGGAAAATACTAGGTCTCTCCTGCAGAGTTTGGGATTTGGGCTGCAAAATAATTACATGTGGATGATTTTTCTAGGTAAGCAGGAAAAGGTCACTCCTGTAAAGGTTAAGGGTTGTGTGCTTTGTAGAGCACCTCATACAGTGGATTTCTGATCTGGATTAAGATCTGAGAAGTGCTGTCAATCATTCTGCTACAAGAAAGTGGGATGGTTTGAGATCTGCACTCTTCTTTCTGTTTTCTCATAAAAAAATCCAAAAAAACAAACAACAAAAAAACCCCAACAAAAAAAACCCAACCAAACCAACCAACCTCCAGAAGCTTGCAAACTGGCATTCTGTGAATGGTATTATTTGCAATGCCATGCCTTCTATTTTGGCATGATGCTTCCTCAGAGCTGCTACCTTACTGTCTACTACTATAAACTACAATGTGGCATAACTGGAACAGGAAACTGATCTTGCATCAAACTTTGCTACAAACTGATACAGCAGAGACTGTATAATGTTTCCTATACCAAACTGTCCAAACATCCAGCTACTCACAGTGGGGAATTTCTTTTTAACTCCATAAACATTTATCAGAATAGTTTGTCTCAAGAAAAACATTAAAGCACTATTTGTATTTGAGTAAAGAAAAAAAACAAAGGGCAGATAGTGAAGGCAAGTTCTATGGGGTTTCCCTGTTGCTGTTTCCACTAATATCCTAGAATAGAAGGTATCAGTCCCTGTTTACTTTGCATGTGCCTGCTCCTACTTATGTATGCTCACATATGGATGTGAGAGATGAAAAATTCATTCTTTTGGGGAAGGCCTTAGGGCGAACACTCACAGACACCAAAGGTCATTAATTCCTAGGAGGCAGAGGAAGGCAAGGGTAGAGTTAGCATTAGGTTGGATAGTTACAAGGTTTTGCATGTTCCTGGTGATTCTGGAGGCCTTTCTGTCTCTGAGAGCACCTTGAGAGCTGCTGTATTGCAGTTAAGTAGCAAGCAGATGCTTCTAATACAACATCTTCACAGCAATTATGGTTTTAAAACCTTTGTGATACTCTCCTCCTTTCCATCTTTCCAGCTGTTTGTCTCCCAAACCAAAGTTGCTCTTCCAGTTGATCAGTGTCCAGGAAGAAACGCTCCACAGCTTTTCCCAGGGCAAAGATGTATGGTCTGTCCTCTGTGGTTAGTTCTCTCATAAAGCCTGTGTGGTCACAATCATTAGAGATGCTTCTGAAAGAATTACTATTAAAAGCCAGGAACAATGGGGTTTTACTTTACGTGTCAGATCTTTTGAATCTTTCTGGATAAGCAGCTGCATTATCATTGTTTAATAATTGTGCGCATGGGAGAGGAGTTTCTCTAATATCTCTTGCTGTCAGTGTGACCTAGTTGGAGTGGGCGATGGGTCTCTCTGGGAGAGCAGCCAAATAGCTACAGCTTCAGTGGCTCTGAGGCATGGCTTGCTCCACAGCTCTGGGGCTGCTTTACCATGACTACTGTTCCCTAAGTATGGGGTTCTTTGGCTGTTTTGTTGGGGTTTTTAGCAGTTACTGCAGACTGATGGAATGCATCTGTGTAAGTACATATGACAGCTTGTGTGTGTATTTGTGACCTACAATAATTACTGCAGCTATGTGACACAATGGTGCCTTTCTCTTACCAGGTCTATATTTTTTTATATATTTACCCTTTTTTTTTTTTTTTTTTTTTTTAATTTAAAACTCTCTTCCAAGTAGCAGTTAGCTATAGGAGCAGTGTTTCTGCTATAATCCTTTCATGGGTTTAGTGAACTCTTCATGGACATTTCTGAACTATTGTTTATTGGAAGCTGATGGAGGAAGGGTCATTTTAAACTTGTCATATTTCTTGCGCTCTTTCCCTATAGCCCTGGCTCTTGGCCACTATCCTAGCAGATGCAGTGCATGGACAGCCTTTGGTCTGGTCCAAAGCAACTGCTGCTTGTAAGAATAGAGACAAAAAGTGAAAATGTATGGAAATGCTGAAAAGAAGGAGGCAGGGAAATGCTGTTACTTATCCTAGCCTTTAAACCCTGAAGGTTTTAAATCACTTGGAAGAAGTGATCCCACTTTCCCCGTTGCACCCACTCCCTCATGCTGGTGCAGCCATTTGTGAGACCATATGGTGAACTATAGAGGGTCTGAAAAATAACCCTAGATAATATACATTGCTAGTAACTAGAGAAGATTTTCCACTTGCTATGAATCAGCAGCTGTGTTATTTCCTTGATTTGTTATTTAGAGTCCCACAGATGATTTGTTTTCTAGAAATCTCTATAAAATACAGTCCTTGAATGCTACACTTTGCAATGACTAGGCATGCTTCTATCAGGGGAAAAGGAAGGAAAATCCATCTGGAAACAAGGAATTAGGTCATGATAGTCTTCTCCCCCTGCCAAGGTCTTTTGGAAGATAAGGAATTTAGACATTTCTATGCTTTGAGCCATTCTTCAAACATCCTGCTTATCTTTCAAGTAATAGTCTGTCCCTGGGCTTCTTTTATGCATCTTTTTATAATATTGAGGGTGTTTTTTCACTGTATCAGACAGAAACATCTGTTTTCTTCCAGCCTACTTAGAAGTGCTATTTTGCAGCCCATAGGTATGTTATTTTGAATCGTCTTGTAAATACATCTATGCATCTTCTCCTCTATGTGCTGAAATAAATTAATTTTCAAACTAGCCTCTGCTATATTTACCACAGATAAATGGGATAGGAACAGCTTCTTTTTTTCTGAACTAACCTTTACTTGTATCCCAGTGGTGCACTTAGGACTCTGATATACAGCCCTATATGAAAATCAACACGCAGAATAAGAAAAGCACAAATCATTCACTAATCTCTTCTCACCAATACCTGTATCTTGAATATTAACTTCATTGAAACCATAGATCTGGTCTGACTTCTCTAAAAACCAGCAAAAAAAAACCAACCCCGAGACAATTCTGTGTATCTGTAGGCAAGGAATAAGTAAGCAGGCTTATCTTCCCTACCCTCTAGTTTACCTGACTCGTTTTGATATATATAAAAGTAAGGGAATCATGTTTCTGAGCACAAGTAATTGTTTGCGGTTTCAGTAGGTGATCTCCTGGGGTTGTGCATCTTATCTAGAGGCTCTTTAGCTTTCATCTAAAGTTGCTGTGGAAGGAGATGGAATACTGGCTCAGAACCATCATTACTGATCTCACCCATTATTGCATTCCATGTGTGTAATAGTTAGGAATATATATCTAATGTTTCAACCCTTAATGTTAAGATTCTCCTGCATATGCTAGACTCTCGCAGTACTGTAGGATTAATTTTATCTCCAGCTTCCATTTGGATTTATGCAAACAAATGTTTGGTGTATTGGTAATAATTATGTTTCTGTTAGGAGTATGTTCAGTTACTAATGGGTGTCAAAATGCACAGGAGTGAAAAGGCTTCACTTCCAGAGATGGAAATGTTATTAATGCTTAAATGATTCTGTTCAAATCGAGGTTAACGCATCAGTTGTTAGGAATGTCAGTGTATTTGTTAGTGCAGTGCACTCTGTGATACTGGCCTGGGATTTTCCCACAGGTATGAAAGTGTTAATTTAATTAGAAGCATAAGGTTTTGT
The DNA here is from genome assembly GCA_009867235.2 of Psittacus erithacus. Taxonomy (NCBI): domain Eukaryota; kingdom Metazoa; phylum Chordata; class Aves; order Psittaciformes; family Psittacidae; genus Psittacus; species Psittacus erithacus. The sequence goes on from WYDI02016453.1 coordinate 96,010, forward strand.
GCCATAGGGATAAAGTGCCTGTAGACTCTGAACTCTCATTTGCTTACCCCACATGCTTAGCTTTAACTTTCTGCACAGTTGCATTGCTTTCAGTAGATCCCCTTCTGTGAAAGGAGTCCTGTGTATGTTGGCATTTATGAAATGAAGACACTTACTGTCACATTTTAGACTGTAAGTTTCTGCTATATGGGAAGCTGTCCCTTTACCAAGAGCTGCAGCTGCAGCAAGCTGGCTTCCTTCACACACCAGTCCCTCACAGACACAATTGTTGATTTAAAAGAGGAAACATTTGAGCTCATAAGCACATATTTACAATGTTGGATTATGTCCCAAATTTGACCCACGTTGTTTTGTCCTATTTTCTCCTTTATAATCTTTTTGCACAGTCCATGTAATTTTTTGTGTGTTCTGCTTTGTTCTTCAAAGTGCAGATTAAGCCATACTTCTCTCTAAACAGATAAATTCCAGCAGTATTGGGTCCTAGAGCAACCCTCCAATTTCACAGACCAGAGAGCCACAAAAAGAAATAAATATGGTTGAGCAGAGATTTTAGTCTTGGGTTTTTGCAAGGTCAGAATACCAGCAATAACAACAAAAAAGTTATGTTTGCATGAATTAGTTAAAACATTGGAGAATCATAATTTGGCAAAAGAAAAGTAACCCTAAGCTTGTGACTGATGTTTGCAATTAAAATATGAGTTGGGAGTCCTAGACTGTGAACTGGTGAGTTTTCTGAGCAGCAGAACTGAAGAAATCTGTCTTCTCCTCTGAAATGGAGCAAAGCAGCATGAGGGCATCCAGGCAGGTGGGTGATCTCCTGAGCTCCTTCCCCTCAGCAAAGCTCCAGCCCATGTTTCTGTCTCCATGGGTACCAGGAGCTTTGCCAGTTCATGGAAATAAAACCAAGCCCAAGGATGGAGGAACTGCTGAACACAGCATCGGCTCTGGCTGGAGACATTCTGGCAAGTGCCTGTATCTCTTTTCCCCACAGTACCTGAGGCTGCACCATGATCCCTCTTTCCTTGGAGGCAGAAGCAGGCTTTCCTCTACCCATCTACCTATTTTCCCAAAACCTGTTGGTGAGTCAAGACCTTTAGGTCTCTTCCTCTCAGCCAAGTTTTATTGAAAGTGACTGCTCTCAGAAATGATGAGGGACTAGTCAGGTGAAAAGCAATACAGCTGCACATGTCTTATTCCATTCAGAAATTGGGATAAAACTGTTTTCTGGTTCAAGCTGTGTTAAGTCATGGATGCAATTTTATTGCTTGCCTCTGCATAGGTGAGAGCTCCCCAGGGAAAGATGAAGGCAATCCCCAAAGCTGCTTCACAGCAAACCCCCAGCACCATGATATCCCACCACTTCTGTACCTCTACTCATCTTCTTACCCAGTCAGTGCAAGGAAAATACCAGAATATGCCATCTTTACACCATTTTATAGCCAGTAAAATTATGACGGACTTATTGAGGTGAAGTATGAGATGATCAGTGCAGAGGGCTACCCTTATTTACGAAATCTGATGCTATTGCCTCTTCATTGGGCTGTTCAACCAACCAAAGGGCTATGGTTGTAAGCCCTTTTTGTCTGAATGGAAATGGGCCATCCCCGGGGATGCTGTGGGATCCTGCCGTGTTCAGGGGCAGCAGGACCAGGTACTGGCATTCACCACCCAGACATGAGGGTAGGAAGCTTATAGGAATAGTAAGAGGTGACACCTCAACATCCCTAGGGATTAAGCCCAAATGACTTGCAGAGGGCTGCCAGGCAGCAGCCTCTGATGGATGACAATTCGTTTCTCTCTGTCCCTTCTCCTCTTGCCCACTGCCCATTCTCACCCTTTGCAGCAGCAGCAGAAGCTGCAAAGTTGAAACGCAAAGAGCTTTCAGCAAGGAAAGCCAAATGTTGATTAGAAGAGGTGCCAGGGATGAGATAACACTTGGATTTGGTACGAGCAGTTTGTCCTTCCTTGCGGCAGTCACACTGAATATTTTGACTTGCTACAGTAATTCCCTGTGTGCTGGTATGCACTAGTTTGATACAAATGGTAGCAACAGGCTCCATCAGGAGCTGCCCTGAAGGGTTGTTGATTCATTTAGTCCCACAATGAGGACTGAGTGAGCTATTATTTCAAAAGGCAAGCTGGATCCAGCAAGCATTTGTATCAACACACCAAAGATGACACAACCAGTGCCTCACCCAGCCCAGCAAACTGGGGGTTTGCTAATGCTTTATTTGGTCTCCATGTTTGGCTGGGAAACAAGCAATGCTCTTGTCGTGTGTTACCTTTATGAACAGTAAACTAAAAGCATTCTATGAGGGGGTGGCACTGCTTTGTTCTGCTGACTTGGTTTCTGTGAGCTCTTTTCTGCATAGGTTAAAGCAGGAGATGTAGCTGCGAGGATGAGGACCTCAGGCTTCTGGAGATGCTGCAGTGACTGGGATGCCTGCCCATCAAGGGCAGCGGGAAGCTCCACACAATTCCTGCCGTGTTTTGGAAATGACAAGGAGAGCTGGTGGGTGGCATTGCTGATGGAGTGCTGATGGTCCCGGTCAGCCAGCGTTCAGTGTCCAGTTCCCACCCACATGTGGGGTCTTGGCAGTTTCCATACCACCACTCTCCTGAAAAGCCCACAGGCACAAATGCATCTTTCCAATTCGGGGGTTTTTGTGCCTCTCATTTTGAAGGAACATTTTTGACATTGTCAAAGTTGAGGCAACTGGAGCTTTCTTTGATCCAGGCGCGAAGTTGACGCAGCTCAGCTTTGCCCAGTTTTATTTAAAGGCCATGACTACCACTTCTGAAATGTTACTTGCGAATGCTATGTTATTACATTATCTGCTTTTCCATCTGTTAAATGCCATGGTTCCAGCAGCAAAAATACCACTGTCTGACAGTAGCAGCTGTCAAAGGTCTTATTTAGTCATCTTCAAAAAGTAGTAAAACCTGATACCGCCAAAGATAAGCCAAGTTTTGTTACAATAAAAATTTCTTTGGATGTGATGTTAGGAATGTTGCTATTTATAGTAACCCTAGCTTTTTACTACTGAATAGGAAGGAGGTTGTGCACATCTATAATTTTAATTTACTTATTCCTGGTTTAAACAATGTCACATTATTGTTTATAACCTGTGTACAAATATATAACCCCCTGTGTACAAATGTATAACCCCCTTTGTAAATCTGGCCTCGGCATTCTGCATGGTTGTTCCCTAAATCTGAGTGATGGCGCCTATGACCAGGCTGCTTCACGCGGGATAAAGAAATGTTGTTTGGGTCAAACCCATCTTCTACCATCTGTGAAACCCAAATGACTTCATGACAATGCAAAACTCATATTATGCATAGCTCAAGCAGGAGCTTAACCAAGTCCTATGTATCTCTTAGAAGTGAGTATTACAGTTCCATAATGAATAGTGCACTTAAATATGAGTCATAATTGGGACAACAAATTAAATGAAGCACTGTTTGTATTAATTGAGTAGTTCTCAAGACTTCTTGAAGTCAGGAGTCCCATTAATAAGCATCATCTAATGGACTGTATTTCCCTGGGGAGCCTCCCAGCCTCAGCCTGGTGCAAGGAAACAATCAAAGAGGTTCTGCAATGTTGCAGCTCCACAGTGCTGCACGCAGATAAGCTGCATGTCTGCAGGAGGCTTGGGCACCCCCTCCATGGTTGTGGCTGCTCTTGCATCTCTGCCCCCATGGGATCGGCACCTGCTGGTCCTTCAACCTGCCTGGAAAGCTACTGAAGAGCACAGTTCTGAGCATAGCCCAGCAGGGGCAGGGGTGATGCTGTGGTGCCCACCAGCTGCCTTTGGTGTGCTCCACATGGAGGAACAGAGGTGAGCGGTGCCTTACAGCAGCTGGAAGACGCATCATCAACACCAGCAGCTCTCCTGGCACTGCGCGGGCATCTCCCTGCTCAAAATCAGGGATGTATAAACACTGTGTAGAAGAAATACATGTTTTAGGGCTAAAACCCTAAAACATGGGAGGAAGTTGTGCTGGGGTGTGGGCTTTTCCTGGTGGCAACAACTGCAACCTGCTGCCAGGTAGGGCACTTTTGTGGTGTAGGGTTTGTTTCTTCTTTCCTTTTCCCCAGTATCGCTAGCACCCTTGCTACTGCCATGGGGCGGGTGGCAGGAGCCACGCTGGGGGGTGGCACAGCATGTTCCCTGCACGGTACACAGCGCTCCCGGGCCACCCCTCACCCTGGGCCTGCTGGGATGGCCCAGTGCCTAGCAGCGTGATGGTTTGGTGCCCCCTGGCCATGTGCCATCCCAAGGGCTCCCTCTCCACCGTGGGGGCTTCCCCACGCAGTGCTGATCCTGCCCAGTGCCTCAAACCCCTCACTGGGCGCTGGGCAGGGGGGTGATGGGGTGGTTGAGGAGGAGGGCAGGCAGAGCAGTGGGAAGATGGGGGCTGTTGATAAAGCTTCAACCACCAAACCGGTCTGGAGCCATGTGATTTGGCACAGCACAGGGAGCTGTAGCTAACAACACAAAAGATGAATAATTGCAGGTCATGGCATTCATCCTCCCTATTTAAAAATGATTAAGCTCTGGGTGAGGGCAGGCAGCTGCAGGTTTGGGCTGCCTTCCTCCCCCTGGCAATGGCTAACGCAGCACTGACGTCTCCTCCAGCAGCCTCCTTTGCCCAGAGCTGGGCCACTCCAGGGTGGCCTCACTGCCTTGTCCTGATGGTGGGTTTTGGAGGGGATATGTGCACAACAAGAATAACAAGGGTCCTCCTTCTCCTGCTGCTCATTTCTCCACCTGAATTAGCAGAGGGGATGTAAAGCTGCAATGTGGGGTAAGTCACAACCACTTGTGCCTGCCTCAAGGAGGTTGTAACCAAAGGGGCAGGAAAGGAGAAGAGCAAACTTCAGCTTAAGACAGGCATGCTCAGGCTGGCTTTCTGCTGTGCTGCTGCCTTGAGTCACTTCCCAGGCCCTGGGGCCAGAGCTTTAGTGGGGTCTGTGGGCTAATGGACCTACCTTTAGTTCTGTACTTGAAAATAGCAGGCATGTTTAACTAAAATGAAACAGCTAAATGCTGAGAGCAGGGAGTTTTTATAATGCTAGTGAGGGGGAAAGTAAAAAAAAAAAGGGCTGGTTTCCAATTAGAAAACTGTAACCTATATAAAACTGTATCTTATCAGAATAGTCTTATCTAATTTTACATTCTCCTTCAGTACGTGTGAGGTGCCACATGCTCCTGCAAGCGAATGTGTCCTTGAAAAAGAAACAGTAGCTACTGCAAGTTATTGAGAGGGCTTGAACTAAATAGGAAATCCCGGGGATATTGCTAGTAAGTGTAGAAATGTTGACTTTGGGACTGCTGCTGCGCTTTTTGAGCTAAGGGTGTTGGTGAGTTTTGCTGTCAATCTGCAGGGACAATGCTTTGGTACGATTAATGTGGCACCTCAAAGCCTGAATCCTGTAAGAAGGAGGCTGAAGCTAAAACAGAAAGGAATAAAATCACCAGTGTTTGCCAAATGCTCCTTTCCTCTGACTACTGAAAGTCTTTTGATTCCTTCCCTATTGGAGTCTAAATGTCTACCGGATCTTCTCAGAGCTGCAGCATTGTTGGCCAGAAAAATTAATTATTTTATTTTGTCTTCCTTTTTTTTTTTCCATTTCAGTGAGCAAACCCCCCACTGCCTGTGTGCATGCTTCTAATGTGCCTTTGCTCCAAAGCTTGCAGAGGTGCCTCCCTAGCTAATCTTTTACAGCAACAAGTGATGTTGCTTAGACCTTCAGCACTGGTAAGCTTGGGGAAGAGGTGAAGTCTGGGATGGTGAGCAAGGCATAAGGTTGCTAAATCATGGGAGGATAAAATGCTGCCTAATGGAGCAGCAGTTGCAAGTCAAGGAGTGCATTACAGCAGACCTGGGAAAGGCTGGTGTCTCAGTCACTTCCTTTGTCTGCAGTAGGTGAAGAAGTGAGGGATGTAGCAACCAACAGCTCAAAGCAAGTCGACCCGGAACACAGCATCCTCAAAGGCTGCATAAACTACTCAATCAGGCAAATTGCCTCTTATGAAGAGCAACTCCAGATTAGTGGGGAAGCCCAACTAGTGCATGGAAGGGCTGTCCAGAGCCAAGGAACAAGGCTGATGGTAAAGCACATTTCCAGGCCATTTGCTGTCCTCTCTCTGCAAGATTAAAATATTGCATACTGAGCTAAGATTCACAGCTTTGTCATGTAGGTTTGAAAAGTGTTCAATACATCTTACGGTTAGGGCTCATTCTACTACCCAGGGCAGGTCATACCTAGCTAGCAGCTGTTTATGGGATATAAGCACTCATTTGGTTTGGAGTTGATTGATGACAACTTAAAATAAGACAAAGTTCTTGTCCTGTAAGACTTCAGGTTTTCCTTTTTGTCTGCATTGTTCTTTCAAAGATCTGTGTGCAATTTTTCTACATTATCTTCAGTGTTATTCTCTGTACCTTTCTTTTATTAATTTCCTTCTTTTCTTTACTATGACAAGTTTTTTATTTCTTCTATAAGCTTATAGGCTTTCTTTTCTTCTTTCTAATTTCTTTCCATCAGACTCTGATTTTTCTGTTCCCATCACCGTATCCCCAACACACACCTCTTTGCCTGCCTCAGATTCCTGCCTGTGAATCCCTAGTGGCTTTGGGCATCTGGTCCAGGTGGGGATAGTGAAAAGATGAGGGAAGCCTTGCATTTCAAAGAAGAATTGAGAGCAAAAATAGAAAGGGCTATCACAAAGCCAAAAGCACCCCCAAAAACCAAAACCAGCCAAAACAAAAAACCAAGCAGTGAAAGATGAGTCACAAACTGAACATAAAGCACTAATGTTGGGCTGTTGCAAGGAGAGAAAAGAAATTAGTTAATGAGACAACTGGCCCTGCAGCATGGGGTATCTTGTTTTGCTTGACAGTGGAAGGCCACATTCAGGACACTGGGTTGAACTTCTGGGTAAACTGGGAGGTGCCCAGAGGCCAGCAACACACCTGGCAGCTGTAGAAAATAAGACCAATGAGGAAAGGCTGAAGGACTTGAGCTGGGCTCTGGACCTGTCCCCCCTCGATGGAGGATAAATACCATTACTGAGTGTTTTTAAAAGAGAAGAGATGAGTGTGTGCGTGGAGCCTCCAGGTATGGTTAGGTGTATCAATTTAGACAAATAATCTTAGTTTTTTTTCCAGTGCTGTGTTCTGAGGCTTTCCTGTGTTATTGCAGGTACCCAGTTGAGGCTATAAAACTTTCATCCTTCTTATTTTGCAGGATGAGGTGGGGGGAAGGTGGGCTGTCAGCCCCAGCATAAGCCCTCACAACCACTGTTCCCAAGCTCCACTTCTGGTTCCACCGCCAGTCCTGAGTGGTGTTATGTGCAGGTAATAAGGTTACATTTCCTGTCCTTCTTGAAGGGTTAACAGCTGTCTTTCCTGAAGTGGGCTAAAGTCTCTGTGTGAGTGGGACGAAAGATCTCCAAGTAATGTTTTGTTGCTGTTAAGAAGGCATGAGGAATAAACTATTCTGGCTCACATATAAATATTTGCTGTTACAAACAGGGACAAGAGGAACTGGAGAAAATGTGAGAGACTCGTGATTTTATGTTGTCTTTTAAAGTTTGCTTTCCTGGGATGAAATACCTTTTAAACATTTCTACAGCAACCACAGCACTACAAACCCCACATCCGCTTCCAATCAGTTACTTTGACAGGCTCTGAAATGATGGTTAGTCATTGAGTCTCAATGGCTGCCAGTGTTTTAGCCAAAGCACACATCTGCATGAGTAGGTTCTGCTTCTTTCTTTGACCAAGTTAAAAACCAAAACACACCAGAATGAAAAAGTTATGGAAATGAATGCCAGGCAGTTACAGCAGGGGAGACACAGAAATAATTTGGTTTGTTATTAAAAGATAGCTCTGAGCATCCAACGAGTGCTAGGCCACTCATCAATTAAAAATCACCTCAGGACCATGAACCAAGCTGTGCACTATACATTCCCATTTCAGGCAGAACAATTACAGAAAACATCTTAAAACAGATACTAAAAATAGCAGGTTAATAACCATCAGGCTTGGTACATTAGGAAATTAGAGATTTTCCTGCTTGTTTGCAGTTTTCTGACATGAAGAAATGACATAGTTCACAAACCTCTCTGGGGCTGAGAGCACTGCCAGTGCATAGCTGTGCTGGGAAACTGTAGAGATTCATGACTGCCAGTAGCAAATCCTGTAGAAACAGCTAAGGCAAGACTTGTGAAGAGTCATCTCAGAACCAGGCCTGGGAGTGGCAAGACCTGGAATGCCCTGATCTTTCATCAGTACCTTATAGCTGGGGTGAAATGTGATAAAGCTGCAAGGAGCATCCTGGATGAAGAGGGTGCTAGTGCAGGAAACCCTTCTTGCAACCTGGGAGAGCATGGACACTGTCGCTTTTGTGGCGCAGAGCCATCTCCTACTCCTTTCTGCAGTCTTAGGTGAGGTGTGTCTGGGTTTTCCCACCAAGGGGGACACAAGCTCTTTTGAAGATTAAAGTGAGCAGAAGGTGAACAGGACCTATGCACCACTGCCACCTCTGAAGCAGAGCTGCTCCCAGAAGTATATTCCCAAGCACTTAGTTTGGTTTAATTTTAAAAGACCTTCACTGTGGCTTTCCCTGTTTCCCCCAGAAGCCTTGGTTCATTAGGTCCATTAGTGCAATCAGAGATTCAACACAGCAGGCCACTTAAAAAACATCAGTCCAAAGTGTGTTTCACTGGCAGCTGATGTGACTTTGTGACTTTGCTCCTATTACATGGGAAAAGCTGCGCGCACAAATACGAATGCCTGAGTGTGGGAGTCTGGCATTTCATCCTCCCATGAAAAAAACATGAGTCTTGATGTGGCACTGCTGTCTGATGGCAAAGCAGAGCTTGCGAGGCTCTGCATTACAGCTGAGCTCTGTGGCAGAGCAACCTGAGTGCCTCTCTGCCACCTCAGGCTCAGCCCTCACACCCTGGGAAGATCACCCACCCCATCCACTCCCAGAGAAGCAAACATGGTCCCTTATCTGGAGGCAGAATGTGCATAATGGAGGAACAGAGGTACTGCCAATTGGTGGTCAGCATGGCCCCACATCCTCAGACTGTGATTGTGGGTTAGTAGCATAACACACAGCTGTCTGCTGGAGGTGGTGGATGTGTACCATGAACCAAATCCTGCCATGGCTGCTCTTGGAGAGCTGGGTGCCTGGGAGTGATGTGGGAGGCAAGTTTCAGCCTTGCTTAAACATAATTTTTCTTCTCTCTCACCTGGAGAGGAACTGGTCAGGTCTTGGGGCAGTGCTGGCATTGTTTGGACCAAGCTGCAAGACAGGATTGAGTTATTTCTTGCTGCATGCATTTGGAAGAGGCACATTCTCCATATTGTCCCACTAATAAACTTCTGCTGAATCAGACAGTGCAATGAGAGGAAAATCACTTTTCTGGGGAAGATTGATAGCATATGCTACAGTTGTTATGGGAATGTTGCCTTTCTTTGGACAACAAGGTTTTTTAGATACTGTGGGAGATGATCATGATCCACTTTTAGATTTCAGTATGGAATAATATAAGACAGCATCTCTTGATATCAGTGGGAAATGAGCCTATTTATGCTAGACAGAATTTGGGCATGGCAAACCAGAACATCCATATGCTGCACAGTATTATGCCACCCTCCCTAAGTGCTTTTCTAGTTAGTTCCTTATAATTCAATATGCTCAAAGTAGAGGCAGGCTGTGATGTGTTTCTGGCACTTGTGCAAGCAGAAAATCCTGTTAGGAGCATAAAGCTGCCTAACCCATTGACTGCTTGTTACATGCTCAGCACCATCAATCACTGCCATGCCACAGCAGCTGGGGAAGGTGCAAGTGTGCCAGAAGGGTTTTGGCAAGGAGCAATGTCATGAGGGCTCATGGCCACAGTTTGGAGGAGGGAGTTTGCTGCAGTGGTGAAATCACAGCCCTGGGGCGTCTGCCTCACCCACGCCATGGATGAATGCCTTTGTTGGAGATGTGGCTGAAGGGGATGTACACCTCACACTGGCCACCACATTTTACAGCCTGGTGTGTTAACCTAGATCTTGCAGGGTTTCTGCTTGGGTTAATATGCAGGACCATGAGCTACAGCAGCTGTTTGGCTGTCGGGGAAGGGACAGGACATACCGTTGTGGCAGCTATGGCTCCAAGGGCCACAGCTACATCCAGCTGCTGCTCAGTCTGTAACCAATGTGTGCAGAGTATGCACCTTCACAGGGCTGTATTGCTTCTTCAATTAGTTTAACACCTACAAATGTTCTAGAGTTTTGAATATTTTTCCCATACAAACTTTATTAAATGGAACAAATTCTGCCTTAGACCATCTCACCCATCACATCCTCAGTCTATCTAAATTACTGTCAGTCATCACATCCCAGTGCATAAACCTGGCCAAAGAACTTCACCTTGCACTGTGTATGCACAGTTACATGGGCTGTTGCCCTCCTGCCAAAGGTTGGGAGCAATCAGAGCTGAGGAGAAAGGGATAAAGCAGTTCATTAGAAAAAATTAAAATCTGGTGAAGTTTCTGACTGCAAAGGCTTGTGCTATCATTAAAATGCAGGTATTGGAATTTCCTAGTCAATAAACGTTCCTTAAAAACACTTATTTTATATATCTTTCAAAAGAGAAATCATGCAAAAAAATTGGCCCATGGTCCATTAATAGGATATTTGTTTTTCTGTTTCATTTAGCTAAAAGCACTGTGATGGAGACTAGATCCTAAAAAAGTGTGGGCTGCTGCTGTTGGATTGCCATCAGCCTTGCTCAGCACAGGAACTGAACGTCACAGCCTTCTGACAACTTTGCAAATGGATGAATCCCCTGTTGCCATGGAAATGGACCTGAGCTCACTGAAAGCTGGGTAATGGGCTCTAAAGTCATTACTGCTTATATTGAAAAAATGTTGGGGTGGTATCAGTTAGTAGTAATAATAATAATAACAAGAATGTCTCAGCCTGTGGCATATAGTCTTTGCTGTTTTTTTTTTTACAATAGTGTTATGTTCATGCTTGTATTTGAATTATCTGGTGAAATATAACCCTCCCATTTGTTTTGTACTTACTGACCACAGTGTTGCAGCTGTTAGATACCACCCAGACCCAGCAACAGGGAGAGCATCACTGAAAAAACGGATTTGAGGAGGAGGATTGTTTGCTTAAACTAACCAAGTGTATGGACACAACTGATCATTTCTTTTATCATCAGTGTCCTGTTGCACAACCATTTTCCATTAGTCCACAAGTGTTTGCTTTATCCATTGCCATTACAATATATGTTAAAGTTCAATTAAATTATGTCCCACATTAACATCCTTTTATTTTGCTGTGTTCAGCAATCTCCAGCTTTGTCCTAGTTTCACAGAGTTCTTAGTTGTACTTAAAATGTTTGCCTCTAGCTTCACAGTAACATCTTGCTAATCAAACAATACTGGCAAAGAAAATAATGCTATGCAGATAAACTTGACCATGAGAATCTATACTGTAAAAAAAAAATTAAAGATTTCAGGGAATAACTGTGGCTGTAGTCACAGGGTGAATGCAGGGCTTCAAACAAAGAAACTAAGAGATAGAAGTTATTGTCTCAGCCTATGGTTTCATGGAAAAACCTACACTTACCAAGAATCCTGCAAAAACGAGAAACCAGTCTTCACCTTGAGTTACTTTAATGGGTTGCTTTTTAATTATTTACCTTTATCAAATTAGCAGGAGAGTAATTTTTTTTACTCTAATATCAGCTCTTGAGAAACAGCATTATACACCAGAAACTATTGTGATCTTTTATTACTGCAGCATTGAGATGCTTTTAAATCTGAGAAGCATTGCTGCACTATAAGAAAATGGGATGTATGCATTAAATTCCTGGGAAAATCTGTCCCTCTTAGAGGATGTGCAAGCATCTTAGGCTGAAATAATGCTGAAATGAACAGTGTGTTCATTCAAACTCTCCACCTTAATTTGTATACTTATGATGTGCTTATTTTTATTTACCGATCAGCTGTTTTGTAGGTAGATAAATGGGTTTTGAGGCTATTTGCTTTCAAAATGCCCTGTGTCAATCCTCTGTCAAGTTAAAGAGAAAATTTGGTAACCCTTTTAATCCACTTCCCATAATCTGACTTGTCTCCTTATGGTGCCTAGCAGCACTACTCAATTATTTCCAAGCCTATGGCAGAGGGTCCTGCTATATTAGTTTTAAAAGACACCTAAACTTTGTCCATTGTAGTTAGAAGGAGCTTGGAGGAAGAGATTGGATTTGCACATTCATAGAAGATGATAGTAATGAAGGAACATAGTGCTTCTGTAGTAAAAGTCATTAGGCATGCAGCCAAATTCAGATCTTACAGTCTTCCTTCAGGCCATGCTTGTGAGACTCAGGGTTATTTTAATTCTATTGTTTCTTTCCAGTAGATTTGAAAGGAAGAGGATTGCGCTGTTTTCTTTCAGTGACAACTCTTTTCAGTCTCAGAGGCTAAGTAAAGGATCTAATGGTTAGCTCATTTCTGAAGAATCTTCTCATGCCCACTTGTGTATGGGGTTTGTATTTTAGAGTCAGGATTGCAATTTAGAGAGCTGAGCTGGTGCAGACTGCCACTTGCAGAGTAGAGTTCCAGTTCTCCAAGCCACTGCCAAATCAGCACAGTCACTTTCGGTACTGTTTACAGGCACTGTCAAACTAACATGTGGTCTTTAGATGCTCAGGAGACATTCAGGAATGCAGCAGAAAGACTGATCTCCAGAAAAGAGAGTCAGCACAGAGCTCTGGGAAGAGTCTTTCACAGGACTTGTCTCTTTTTTAGAATTATCTGAAACCTGCATCCTTTTCCTCACATTATCTCCCAGTTTCAGTTTGAATGAAGTCAATGGAAGATCCCCCACTGACTTCAAAGCAGCAAAGATTTGGTATTTAGAGGAAAATCACTATGTAGTATAATGATGCAATATAAACACTTCTGTTATAAACACAAATGTAAATAACACTCTTTTATAGCATTTATTTAAATTCCTGGGCACTGGTGGAAAATAGGTCTCCAAATAACCTAAATAGTTTAGCACATTAAACTCTCAGCCTTTGCAAATATTGGTAGTGTTTCAAAGAATGCATTTTTAAGTGAGCAGTAAAAAGCAATTAGGCATGTAATTGTTGTTTTAGTGATTTAAGCCAATTCCCACTGCAGCCAGTGAAAGTCTTTACATTTGCATCAATGGGACTGAGTTGGGACCTTATACATTTGAAGAAAGGGAAGGAAAAAGAAGGGAGAGGCAAAACTGTACAAAATCAGAATTGGGAATTTCATAAGTCTACATAAAATGCACAAAACATTTTACATGGCAGACATCTTTTGTTAGGCAGAACGCATCTACTAACCACAACTATTAGAACAGGCAGATGGAAAGCTTTGATATATATTTTATGATGTTACTTCGATTGAAAACAAAAGGTGCATTTATTTTTTTTTGGTGGAATTTGGAAAGAGAAACTAGTCAGAACATTTCCAATTACTTGTGAGAATCATGGATGGTGTATCTATCTATACTGCAGAGATCTGAATTCAGAATTATAAGTATGTAGTTTTCCCCTTGGTTGACGTGCAAATATATAATGACTGTGAAGATGTACAATTCAAAAGCAAGTGCCCTGGATGAATCTTTAAAGTTTTAAGTTGTCAAGACTATAATATGTCTAAGGGGGAAAACTACTATTCTTGTTACAAGATTATAATGTAATTTTACTGCATTATTTTTTCCCCTGAGGTATTACAGAATCTCATTTACAGTATTTTGTTTTCTGCGGAAATGAGATTGCAGCAGGTACTTTTGTCATTATCAAGTCAGGGTTAGGTTCATTGCTTTATCTAAAATCTAAATGGAATAGCAGAATATGGATGCAAATGAACCGCTCAGAAGTCTGGTGGAGTAAGCACCTTCTTTCTTTTCAGTGCAGGAGGAGAGGCAGCAGGCATTAAGATGACCAGCCTGGTGTGAATGTGTGAATGGAAGATCTCCATCTACAGTATAATGGTGAGATTCTAAACTGAAATATTTCAAATCATATTCTTCTCTCAAAATGCAATGATATTTTCAAAATATAAATAATGGCTAGTAAGGAGATGTGATGCAACTTACTTCAGTGACGTAGGTAAAATAAGCTTCCAAGGATTTATAGCAACCAAAGCATTACTTCTGGTGATATGTAAAGCCACACACTGATCTTCCTCTAGACAATCAGGGAAACCAAGCAGAACATAGCTGAAAGGATGTATTATAAAGCAAAACCACATATTGCAATGATGTATTTGTTTGTTTGACCTCTTTCATCACAAGAACAGGGCCTTTAGATCAAACATGTTTGCACCAAGGCCAACTATGCCCTCCGTAGAATTACTTGCCAAATCCAGTAAGGGCTTCAGAGAACTAACTTTTTAATTATTGGACGTTAGAAAATGTATTTTACTCTCTCCACTGAAGTGAAAATACACCCCGTTTTCAAAAAGTATTATTTTCCACCACCCCGCCAAAAAAAGGCAATCAAGAACAGAGCATGAGGTACCCGAGCAGACCGCACTATCCCTCCCAAACCCTGAGGAAGCGATGCTTTGAATTTTGCTGACTGACCACTGGATGCCACTATTGTTCCACTGAAATTAAGCGTAGCGTTACCATCTTCCGATTCGTTTACTATCCCTGAAGACAGGAGCTTAAATAGCACAAGTATACGCAATTTTCTGCAGAAAATAAGCAGTTAGATTTGAAAAGATTAATGGCTTTTACTGTGTTTAGACATTTGACTTTCCTCCTTGCTCAGAGCCCCTTTTCAGCAGGAATCGCAGCACCAGTCTCTCCCTTCAAAGGCTTTGACTGCCTCCCCCCCAGCTTTTGTCTCAAGAGAAGCAATTTGAAATCCACATTCTGGTCATGCAGAATATTTAGGCATTATTCAGGAAAAGAGAAGACATTAATGACATAAGACTGGCTCCCAACAAATCGAGGCAAGACCTGGGGAGCTAACTGGGCAAACTGCTAGGGAGTGGCTCATCCCCACTCTGCCCCACGGTACTGTGGTCCCCAGCTGATGTAGGCTGCAATGAAGCTCAGAGCCTCTTTCAGTAGTAACCTTGGAGTTGAATGTCAGGATGACCTTAAAACTGGAAGAAAGCAATTTGAAAAAGCAAAATTTAATACAAATAGGTGCTTTTATCTTGCTTTTAAAAGGTTTTAGTTTTTGACATGGTCTGTTCCGAAACCAGACCAGTTTGCCTTTGCTGAATCATGGGACATGGGTTGCAGTATTTCTCACCATCTCCAGATCTGCCTGTGCAGCTCCTCAAGATCTACAATCTCTTGAAGCCCACAGGAAAACCCTGTGGTGCTCAGTACATGGTGCAGTGCTGAGGTGTTCCCAGGATTGCACCACGGCTTTTCAGCCTTCCCTCCTGTAAGGAAAGGGCTTTCCATTCACCTTTGTGCAGCAATGTCCCAGTGCCTCCATACACATCCTGTGACACTGGATCTGGTATTATTTCATGGTGGTGCTTTCTGTGAACAAATTCCCACTTGGCACTGGCACTGAGCCCTGCTCTAGTTAATAGAAAGCTTGAGCAACAATGATGCTTATGAGTCCCTCTCGGCTTTTTTCAGGCATTCTCCTGTGTCAGCTCTCTACACACCAACACTATTCATCCCTCACTATCTGTGCCATGTAACCACACCATGTTTTTTTCCTTTCCAGGAGACAACTCTGTAAGGAAGGAATAGATGTTCCCCTCTTACCTGCAGTAGTTGATATTCCAGAGGCAGTCACCTCCAGCAAGAGGTGAAGACAAAAACTACTGGTAGTAATGTTTTAAATCATCTGCTCTAATACTCACTAAATCATATAATTTTGTTACATACTGGCATCTAACTGTAGCACTAAAAATTTTCCCTTTTCTATAGACTGTATCAATGGGAAATATAAGCACTTTTTTCCTATGAAACACACATATTCTACCTTCTATTGGCAATTTCACATGTGCACACAAAATACTGGATGTTACCAATTAAAATCAAGATTGCTTTATTCTAGCTGAGGGATCCCTAACCTCATTTTGTAACTGCCTTTCAAAATCACCAGGGAAAGGTGACTGTTATCTATGGGGATATGGAAACAAAAATGACAGTGTCATTTATGACCAAACCTAAGTCAACTTTTCTCTGTGGCTCATATTTTTGATTTTGCAATTGTCAGCAGTTGACGTGATTTTGTGTTTTTACTATGGGTTCCTTTATGCTCCACCCCAGTTTCTAAAAAGATTTCTTTGGCTTCATTTCAAAATGGCACTCTAAGATCTTGTATATCCAAGTGTACAATGTAGAATACCAGTTTTCATTTAAAAGGGATCTGATATAATAGTAATCTAAGTGTCCTAGTAGCACAAGTCACAGCCTATACAGTGACTGAAGACATGCACACATTAGGTGTTGTTTCTACAGACATTCAAAAAAATAACCTAAGCTAACAGAATGAGGCATTCAGGTGTTTGCTGAAATGCAACCCCTGATAATACTATTAAAAAAATAATTTCACATAAGGATATTTTTAATGATCCATTTGCTGGCGTCAATCTGTTTTTAAAGCAGCTCACTTTATTTCTTCAAGTAACAGAAAACCTTTCTTAAACTATTACCCAAGAGACCAGTAAGAACAAGTTACTCATCGTGGTCTTCCCCATTCTGGACAGAGAGCTATTGTGCCAGATGTATTTCTCATGTTTAAACTGTGTGTGCAAGTGAATGAGAAGTTTCTTTGTGCAGGTTTCAGATTAAGAACTAAGGAGAAAGCAGCTTATGTTACCAAAATCTTATCATCTTTAAACATGTAGGTTTTAAAGTATATTCTTCTTGGTTTTTTTGGTTTCGTCTTTGCTTTTCTGTTGGAGGCATAGTGTGGAGGAGGCATGCCAGCTATCTGCAGAGACAGCATGTCTTGGCAGAGCTGAGATACTGCTCACTTCCA
Organism: Psittacus erithacus; assembly: GCA_009867235.2. NCBI lineage: Eukaryota > Metazoa > Chordata > Aves > Psittaciformes > Psittacidae > Psittacus > Psittacus erithacus. The sequence goes on from WYDI02016453.1 coordinate 113,042, forward strand.
TACTGTTGCCCTTAAAATTTATTTTAAACAGGGACTTTATTTTTAAGATACTAACGTGAATATTGAATTTTCACAAATGATTTCCTTTCAGCTGGTAATCTGTCTTGACACTTTTTTTCTATCAGGTTATGGTACTTGTGCACATGAAGTTTAAATTGCACGTTGGCACTTGTGCATCATGAGCATTTGCCACACTGGGGAGTGATGTAGAATCACATACACAATTGTTTCCTTATTCTTTTTCTGAGCCAGTCCTTAACCAAGAAAAGAAAGGATTTCAATGTAAGTGTCTTTAAGCAGTAAACTCATCCTAGCTCAGACTATGCTCAAGCAGTGTGACATGAAGCACTTCTCTTGGGAGAGGCGTCCTTTGAAACTAGTTACAGCAGGGGATGCTTAAACCCAGAGTATCAGCTGTGTTCACCATGGATAACTGTATCTTAATTGCTCTGCAAGCTAGTTACAGACAAGCTAAAGAGAGACAGGATTAAAATCGTTAAGTTCCATTCCTTTTCTGACATTTAGCATTACTTTGCAAGTCTCAGACTGAAAGGACTGCGCTGTGGTAAACTATTATTCTAAATATTTTATTTTCCTAAATATTTTACTTTATGGTTGAGAATGGCACTACATGAAAGCTTTAATTCTTCTCTTCTGATGCGTATAATTCTTTTTACAGTCAATAAATGATGCTGCAGTAAATTTTCTCATGGAAGAAGACTGTACTTGCACACAGTGTCACTGTTAGTAACTCCAAGGCCTGTGCTGGTCCATAGGAGTGCAAAATGTATGGCAAACTCCTGTGAGAGTGTCAGAGGCATATTTCTATTGAAATTCAATGTCCTAATGATCTGAAATTGGAGCTAAAAAGTAAATTACAGTCCTTGGTTGTGGAATGGACTTTCCTGAAAACATACTTAACGCTTCGATGCCTCAGTTCCCACGTTTAAAATTATAACACCACTCCTGCCCTTTTTTATGTGATAATCCTTCAGAGTTCGGGATTTTCTGTGTTATTTTGAGGTGCTGAACAATGGCACAGATGTGTTTATTTGCTGACAATGAAAAAGGTCTTATTTTCATGACCCGGAAGAGGTCAGGTAAACCAGAGACTGTTTCTGCGGACACCATACTAACATTCTTCATTCACCACTTTCACCTGAAATGCTATTTTGCTGCTTTTCACAAGCTGTGGGACCTTTCTTCGCTTCCCTGATGCTACTTTTTGCTCTTCCCTCCTTTAAAAACACACTACAATGATTTCAAACACTTTTGAGCGCCTTAGTGTTTGGTAATGACATTTACCCAACTATCTCAGCAGCTGTCCGAATAAAGGACAATTAAATGCAAGAGATTCAGTAACGTTTAGCCCTGCCTGTAGTGATATTTCGTGCATGTGAGATGTTGAACAGATTTTTGTGGAGTTTTTTCAGATGGAGATTGAAGCAGACATGCAAAATATTGCACGTATTCTCTGAAGATGGTGTATGTGTAGCACAGGACAGGGTGAGAAGAAGAACAACTGTTTCATGGCGCAAGTTGCTATAGCTACTATAATCAAAATTTTTCATGAAGTATCTGCATCACTGAAACCCTTCAACACAGTTGAATTAGATGGCATTGTCTACACTGTTTCATGAAAGTTTTCCCTTGAACTAGTAACAGTGTCAAAACTGTTCGGCAGTGAACCTGAATTGCTGCAGGCATTGTAGCCATCTGATATCCTTCTCCAAAGGTCTTTGGGTAAATCCAAGAAAAGCTTGCCTGGTGCCTGCCTCCCAGAATGGAAAGGAAAATTTGGGTGCTATATTGTGTGGAGATAGTTAAATGAGTTTTTTGCTCCCATCTGTAACCAGAAAAAATGTTGCAGAGGCACAAATGTGAAGGTGTAGCTCCATGAAAGGGATAAGTGATCTAACACTTACTTCAGTGAAACTAAAATTGGGAAGTCCCATTCCTCCCCCCATTCTTTATTTTTCTCTCTATCCTACGCTGGATTGTCTTATACTGGCTCTAGCATATGTTGGACTTACTCACTTTTTCAGATCATAAGGACTTTTATTCACACAATTCACTTGCTAAGCTGTTGAAACACTAGTCCAACAAAAAATTGAAAGAAATAGTGAGCTGAACTGACTCAGACAAGGGCAATAAAACCCAGTGCCTGTGCAAAAGCATGTAGACATGTATGGGGAGGAGCAGTGAAACAGTGATAGCCTGTGGTTTAGTTGGCATCTTGTCACTCACCCTGAGGCACTCTTGTTCAAAAGTTCTGTCTATAGTTTCTTTGCTGCAGAGTCAGCATCCTTTTTGTGTTACATTGCCTTGGACCCCTGATGTTTTGTTTGCTTTCTGTGGCACTGGTTCAGCGCAAAGCCTTGGATGGGGGATGCTCTGACCAGACAGCAAAACCATCTCATCCCAGGGATATTTCTGTGACTGTTGATGTGCTTGGTCAAACCCCTGGGGAAATATAGCCACCTTTTCTCTACATTTTTGTAATCTAACGGAATTAGCCTGAAATCTCACAGTCCAAGTGTAAAAGCAGAGAGAACTTTCAGACAAAAGTTGAATGTCTTTTAGATACTGATACAAGTGACTCACATGTAGTAATACAGAAGGGGAAAGGAGGGTCTTGACCACACAGGTGGGCTCAAATATGTAAAGTCTACCTAAATTCTGCTGTAGGCTCCTGCATCTTTGGAGTCTCCAATGGGGTCTGGAGGTACCTGTTAAGATCACTGCACAACTGGGGCTTCTAATGTGTGAGCTCGAACTGAGAACAGACCTTAAAGAACAGACTTACCAGTGCTCAGCACAACCCACAGACTGGCTTATGAGGTTATTTTTATGCATCTCCACAAAGAGATGTGAAAGCCCTATGAGCTGGGCTTTGCTGAGATGCAGTTCTTACATCAAGAGACAATAAAGGAGTCACTGGCTGCCGCAGGCCTACTGCATAACAGGATCAGACATTTTAATGAGCTTCTGCTAGTCCATGGTTCATCAGCCCTGCTGATTTGTAATGAAGCAGGACACTGCTATAGAAACCATGCCAACAAAAAGCATTTTTGAATGCACTTAAGAAGATGAGTTTGAATTGAAATGCAAACAAACTGTGGATCAGCCCATCTCTTCCTCAATTGGAGGAGCCTGTTTGCCCTCCTGCCCATGTTACAGTTTAATCCAGCCTGAATGTAAGTTTTAAGAGGTATTTTATATATTTCATTTCCCAAAGCATCGCATTTGCTCTGGTTCTTTAATATTTTTCCCATTTTAATACTTAATCCCACTTTTTAGCAAAGAATTACAAAGAAGAGATTATAAACACATCATCAAAAATTCTGTAATAATTTATTCTATAGTTTATAAAGGAAATGGGGCTAAAATTAATTTTAAGGATAATGGTCTATATCACATAGAGGAAAGGCTATGAAATAACACCTCCCCCTTTTTTTTCCTATACTGCTGAATCCTAAAGCAAAATAAAGTGAGTCTCCAGATAGTTCCATCAATTAGATTTAAGCAAACCCAGGTAAAGAAGGAAAACACTGTTTAAGGAGTTGAACTTTTAAGGCTGGGTTAGTGTCGAAGACCTGATATCCATTACAGAATGTTTATGGTGTTACTCAAGAAAGCACAAGGTGTTATCCTTTACTGTATCCCTTAGGAACCAAAACTTCCAATGACACTGCCCGTTCCAAGCATAAAAAATCCTAACTGTATGTCACCTTGTTATGAACCACTTCAGAAAAGTATGGTTTAGTTCTCACTGTGCTTTGCGGAAGACTGTTATACCAAATTCGTGCATTATCAGTAAATAACTGTCTTAAACTACAGTTTTTCATAAGATAAAATTTCCTCTGTCACTTGCTTGAATGTATCCCACAAAGACTTCTTTCCTGGCCAGCCCTTTAAAAAAACCCCATAAACAAAACCCAACCCATGATGCACAGCAAAGTGCTTGGGGAGTTCTCTTTTGAATAGCATCAACTTCAGGAACAGCTGCTAAGATCAAAAGAACAAAGGGAATTCAGCACCACCCACTCTGTGTATTATCTTTTAAAGCCCCAGGACCTTAATCCTTCGTATGAACAAAGTCTGTCGTCCCACTTGCCATTACCACTAACATATATTCTGTGTGAGTCTGCTTCCTCTTGCAGAGTGCACCTGCAGCAAAGCCAGAGTATAAAGGTCCAAAGTCTCTGCAATTAACCTGAGTCATAAAACAAAACATTCTGTGCTATGAGGACTTATTTCCCGTGACCTAAACAACTCTAAAAAGAAAGTAGTTATCAAAAATATTTATTACTGATCTTGCAAAGGTACTAAAAGCCCAAACAATAATCACTATTTCTGCAAGCTGCTGGAGTCTGCTTCCCACACAGCAAGTGCCAGACAGTTTACTAACCATGTATGTGTCTTTTTGAGAGATGTCTGCCCATAAACAAAGAGAAATAGCTTTACTTCCAATCTTGATGTCAAGAGTATATTTCATTCCCAGGAGTTAAATTTTGTGAGAATTTTGAAAGGCTGTTTTTGACCTTGCTCAGTGTTTTTTTCATTCTCAAGCTGACCCTTGAATGCCAGGAATGATGAATGAAAAAGAATCCAGAAGCAGAGCAAGCAGCATGTAAGAGATGTAAGACATTTATCACAGCTATGTTAGCAGCAGGAAAACCTACAAGACTCATTTTGTTTCGCTATTCCATCCCTTCTTGCACGCCGCAGAGCATCACTGTCCACTTGGTGACGGTAACAGTGAAAATGC
>WYDI02016453.1:117912-145406 GCA_009867235.2 Psittacus erithacus
TACTTTCCAGACATAACAGCCAAGATGTCTACTGCATTTTCAGCCTTTTTTCTGATAGTAATTCTTTTGTTATTTCTTGACCTGCAACATCCTAGCTTTTGACATATTGACAAAAATAATCCTCAATCTCTTCACTTCACTTGTGGTTAGATGTTTGCGATTATTTGCACTGGGTCCTCCAAGAGGATACTCTCCTCAAAGCTAGATGTAAAGAGTATACTGGGCTAATAAAGGTAAGTTATTAGAGAAAATATAAAGAAATATCAATAAATACAAAGAGAATGGAGCTGAATATTCTTTAAAGACTCATAAATCACTAGAAATTAAAATGTACTAAAAATGTGATTTTACTCAGCAGAACCTGTTCCGGTGACCTCATCTGAAGAAAAACCCCAACAAAACCAAACAGAATAAGGTTGATTTTATCGAAAATTATTATTAACCTGGAAAGAAATTAGGGTTAAAAGTTCAGATTAGGAAAGGCAACTTAAAAACTGTCCTCTTCTGCACCAAAATACAATGATAGAGACATGTGAGATGTCAACAAACTTACAGGAACACAGAGGACTGAGAGTTACATAATGCGGGTACACATACATTACATATGATTGCAGAATTTGGTGTACATGGCTATGAAGGTGGTAGGTGTCAACAAAAACCAATGAGGATGTCACTGACTCAGTGAAGGCTGCAGTCTTGCAAAACCCTAGAGTGGAAGTAGCCAAATCCTATGGGTCGCGATTACTCAGTTGATTTTACTGAGTTCTATTGGGTAATTTTATTAGGAGCCTCACATACTAAAAGACGTAACGCTAGACAATTTAACAGATGTTACCCAGGCAATAAGGCATGTGCCAGACAGGATGCCTTGGTGCTCCTCCAACATCACTGCACACCACAGAGGGCTGTCAGACACGAGGTCCCCCACACCGAGCCATTTTTATGGTGTCTGAGCACAGCTTGCTCTGGGTGAGTGCCAGGGATTCCTGGCGTGAGCTAGTTGCTCAAATCAGCAGTACCTCTGTTTCAGACAGCGCTGAACAACCCTCGATATCAGCTATGAAGGTGTCTTCTTTAAAATGTTTTACAGAAATGTTGTTTTCGAATAACAACATGACACAGAGAAGGACTTCTTAAGCTTTTATCTGCAGGCACTGAAACTCCCTGCGGGGAGAAAAAAATGCAGCAACGAATAGTCAGACTATTGGGGCTAATCTTTAATGACAGATTCTTTCAGAACCTGCGACCGTTCTGTCCTGTGACAGGCGATGTCACTCTGGGCAGAGCATTAGGTAAGCAGGCACCACTCCATGTACTCGCAGCGCAGCGGAGGGCCCAGGCCCCACGGGGACTTCTCGCCGCCAGCCCCGCAGCCCCCCACCTCCTCCTCCCCTCACCGCCGGCGGGGCAGGCGCGGCCATAGCGGAGACACACCCTGCCGGGGCGGTGCAGGCCCTTGTTGATGGTCTCCTAGCAACTGCTCTGCCAATGGGAGCAGAGCTGGGGCGGGGTCACGCTGGGGCAGGGGTTTAACCCCGCGGGGCCCGGGGAAGGGCCGGAGCGTTGCTCGTGGCAGCTGTGGGGCGTGGAGCGGAGCCGAGCCCCCTCGGAGCCGCCTCTGTGCTCCTCCCCCGTTGCGTCGGCAGCAGCCGCAGCAGGTGGTGCTGCGCGGAGGGGTGCGCGGAACTCCTCCTCCTCACCGGCGCTTCGGGAGGAGGGTTCTGCGGGGCTGCGTCCCGCCCGTGAGGCGTGGCGGGTAACGGGCGCTCTGCGGCGAGGCGGGAGCGGGAGGTACCGGTGCTGCGCTGGGCTCTGCCCGCCCGCCCGCCCGTGTGGGAACCCGGAGGGGGCTGGCCGAGGGAAACGCCGGTTCCGCGGTCTGCTCTCGCCTGGGCCGGGGGAGGGCTGCGTGCGGTTGGGGAGCCTTTCTGGCCATTGCGAGGCGGTGGATCTTGACATGTGCTTCTTCTTACTAGGCTCCGGCTGATCGCAGGGACGAGGGAAAGCTAGGTTAGCGGCTTGGGTTTGCCGGCTGTCCCCCCGCTGGAAGGCCTAGCGATTTGTTGATCTCTGTGAAGCTACAAGCGGCAGATGCTCTAAGAGGTGAGAGCTATAGAGCTTTCTACTGAGTCAGTGAATTTATGATTGCTGGTGTTGAGCTGGTCGTTTCACGGTAGAGATTCTGTAAAGAGTTTTGTGCCTCTTGTTTGTCTGTTTAAAAATATCTTTTCTTAGTTACATCAAAGCCTATTTCAATTTGACAATCAAATCACAGAACAAGATATGTTTGTAGTATTACTGCACTCCCTATTTATGTGGAACACTACTGTTTTCTGTGCTGTCAGTGAAATAGTTACATGGGGCTTCATGTGCTACAGAGGTATGGCAAGAATTTTAGGGCAATGATTTAAAATAGGGGGCATGCAAAGTAAAATGTGAATGTATTAGGTAAATTTTGATAATGAAGGTAGGAAACCTGGAGACATGATTAAATAACATTGATGGAGATTTGAGAGTGTAAGTATTTGGGAGGGAAGATGGTTCATGTGTTTTTGCGGGGGGAAAGCAGTGGTACTAATACAGAATCATGAAGTGATTATCATTTTTACTTGAGAGAGCATAGGAGAGAGTAATAGGCTCATCGGGGTCAACATCTTATCTGGAAGTGCATGGCAGCAGATGTAAAGAAAATGATTGTAAGTACAGGTTTGTTGTACAGTGATTTTATCCATATATCCTTTTAGGATACTGCAGTTTGTAGCTGAAGGATTTCTGAGCAGAGATTGCATCTCTTTAAATTTAATAGCTGCTGATAGGTGTTTTTCAATGAGTTGGAGCCAGTTTATGTTTAGCATTCACAGCACCTCATGGTGATGTAAGTCCACAGTTTAACTGTTTTATATGGAAAAAACCTTATATTTTCCAGTTGTTGCGCTGAATGTTTCATTTAATTCTGCTTAATAGTTGTGTTAAAAGAAGCAATGGATAATTATTTTCTGTATGTTTGGCCTATTTCTCTAGCTGCTTTCTCTTCTAGCTGAAAAGTTATAGCTTGTTAGTTTCTTGCGTGAAAGCATTGGTTGACCTTCTTGCACCATTTTCAGTTCTGTTCTATCCTTTATACAGGGAAAGGTATACCAGTGTGTGGTATTTCAGCTGGGGAAGCTTAGTATTCTTAGAGACATCATGGTGATCTCTTTCTGTTCCCTGCTCCAATGTTCTGTTAGCTGTTATTTCCAGAGGACTAATCATAATAACCCTGGGATCTCTTCCTGCATGATAATACCTAACTGGGGCTGTTGATTTAAGTAGCTAGCAGAGTTGTCTTTTTCATTGTGTTTGTGCTTATGAACATGGAATTTCAGCTGCTGATTTTATCGTCTATTTGCTTAGTATGAGGACAACCTTCTGCAGTTCTTGTCACTCAGTCTGGTTTTTATTTTTCTGAGTTACTCTGTATAGTACATGAGCTTTCTCACTTACCTACTCATCACTTTTTTAAATTTACTGAACAACAGAAATGACTGCATAGGCCCCTCTGTCTCTTTGGGACTTGCACATGATATACTTTCATACCCTTCCTTGCTCTTCTTTTACTTATTCCTATGCTTTGCCCTTCCCCATCCATAACTGGTCATTAATAAATCCCCTGACATCTTAGCTTAAGAGTTTTTTTTAGGAAACACTGTGAAAAGCTTTTTGGAAATTCCATTATGCTGTTTTGTCCAGGTATGTCAGCTCATTTTTTTTTCTTCCACGAGCACTGCAGAGGATGTGCTAGTGTGTGTTCCTTCCGGAGAGGGTATGCTGACCACCAGTCTTATTTGCTTGCAGTTACTGAGTCTGTTCTGTGACACTTCTGTTTTGCTCAATAGAAACCTAGAATTTACATGAAAGCTTTTCCTTGAATTCCCTGGCAATCTTTAGAGAAATTAATTACAGCTACCATCTTCCAGTCTATGCCTGATTTAACCTACAGGTTATATGCTACTGAAACATGAGTTTCACAATTTCTCAGATCTGGAATACTAGTTTGGGGCTCTACCCAGTAACTATTATAAGCTTTAGGAACTAAGGTTGTGGTTTGTTTTGTTGGTTATTGCTTGTGGGTCTCTTTTGCTTGTTTTGGGTTTTTTCTCCTTTTAAAAACTCATCTGCTTGTAGAGACATCCAAGCTTTAAAGTTTGTCCGAAGTTAATCTTGGTGCAAGGGGAAGGAAGAGAAACCACAGAAGACAGTTTCTGAGGTTTTTCTGTTGGGTAGCAAAATGTTCTGGTCCAGCTACATGTAGTAAGTGATTTGTGAATGCAAACAGAGGAATGCAGTTCTGAATATTAACAAAAATAGTGCTATTGTTTGGTAATAAGGAAATGCTGAGTGTTAGTTCAAAATGGGGTAGGAATTTGGGAGCCACATGAAACATTTTCATGTGTTTCAACTTTTTCAGTGATTGCATTTACAGGATTTCAGTCATCTGTGTTTGTAAAAGGTAAGAGTTGAATCTTGAGGTAGTAGATCAGATTATGTGCCTTGTAACCTGAGTATTTGAGGCAATGACAGGACAGTCATTGAACACTGGCTTTTATCAGATGCGAGAGTATATTCTTGTGTGGTTATATATGTTGAGATGATCAAATAAGACTTTGTATTCTTAACTTTTTTTTCTTTTGCTTTGTAAGTAAAACAGAAATATAGTTGAGATTTTCTGAGTATGGTATGCTCAGAATGCAGCAGAGACTTAATACCCACAGGCTGGGTGGTTGACTTGCCTTTTCACATTACTTCTGGCAGCATGAGAAGTTTAGCTGGAAATTGGAGATTACTGAAAGTTCCCACTGAATGTGGGTAAGCAGAGGGATTTCTCCCACCCTCATTTTGCAGTTCATAGAATAACAATGAAATTGCCACAGTCTTGTAAATGTGGGGGGAAAGATCCAGGTTCTTCCTTTGATTCCAACACCCATCATTAAAATTACAATGTTAAATAAGGGTCACTAAAAGTGTAATAAATTTTTAGAGGAAGGTATTCTTTCAACTGTAGTTATTACTGGATATAAGTGTATTTGAGTGCTAAATGTAAACTGTGTCATTAAAACAGCTGTGAGAGGGAATGAATGTCAAAACTCTAGGGAGGAAATACATGGACTTTTGTGGTGATCGCATGAATTAAAACAAGTATATGTCTTATGAATTTGTCAGGGATATATCTGTAAACCTACAGTGTCATGACTGGAGTGTACCCTAAATTTACCCTGACTGATGTACCTTTGTGTCTACCCAGCTAAAAGCCATCTTTAAAAGACATCTGGATTACTAGACAAATGTAAAAGCTTTAAGCAGATTCACAGCTCCTTTTGGGATATAATTTTTAGTAGAAGGAATCATATTGCCTTTTAAGTAAATGCTAACTACACCACCTCCCACTCCCAAATTTTCCAAGTTGAGATGTATACATGTGTCAGCTTGTAGTAGTATTTGAAATATGCAGAGAAGGAATGTTTGACAATTTCTGACTGGTACTGACTTTTTACATTTTTTTCCAAGACATTGCAATATTGGGGGCAGGTAGAAACCACCTCTCTAAAAATTATCTTTCCCTATCTTCTCTGCATTGGGGGGTGAAAAGTTTTCTGGGTTACCAGATACTGCATTTCCCATTTGTGTCACAGCCTGTGTAGGTTCCAGATGACCAGATGGTGTAACATGATCACAGCACAGTGCTGTGACAAGGGATTCTCTTCTGATTGTCTGAATGAGATTTTTACAAACCCAGTTACAACTACTCCTTTTCAAGTTCAAGCGTGATACTGAGAAACTCTTAAGTATGCTGCATTGTGTAAAGTGTATAATCCTACTTCTTACTGCTAGTGATACTTGAGTTGTGATATGGTCTAAACTCAGGCTTACTTAATCATATTTCTATCTGGAATCTTGGTACATTCATTGTCAACCCCTCCCCTGTCCCCCAAACCAGAAACCAGTAATTTTAAGAACAGCTCCTTTCAGCTCTCTGTGTTTGTGTAATGTACTATTTTTTAAGTTTAATCTACACTTTTTCTCGAAACGAAAGATGTATCTGTTAGTGAATCATGTAGGAGTCTGGAATTATTCCTGTAGGCTTGTGTCAAAAAATTCCCCAGGTGTCTTTCTAAGAATCAAGTTCTAGTATGCTATTACCATGAGAGTTTTGTGTGTTTTGTGTTTTTTGTTGTTTTGGCCTTTTTTTTTGTACTTTACTTGTTCCAACAAGCATTTGAATGCCTTGGTTTGATTACTGCTTCCTTGGTGTGAATCAAGCGCTCTGTTTTTACTGAGAGTAGTTTGGGGAGGCCTGTGTTCACGGTTGTTTCCTTGGGGTTTAGATCTCTATTAGATTTTTTTGACATTAGTATGAGATGCTGGGAAAGTGCTTCCTGCTGCATGTTTTCCCAGCCAGTATTTGAGGAGGAGAAAAAACAAACGAAACAACACAAAACCCCTCAAACAAAACCACCCCACAAAACCCCCACAAGGCTTTACTGGTTTTGTTTGATTGAAGTTTTTCTGTGTTAACTAAGATAACCTTGGAGATCCCTAAAGTACTTCTCAATTTTATGCTTTTTATTTCTTCCATAATTTCACAAAATACTGCTTGAGAATAACACATTTTCCTCTTCTACATCAATATGTTCCCTGATATGTTATGGTGGTTAGAGAGAGTGCTGTAGTGTACCAAAGGTTCAGCATCCCTTCTGAATAGTGTATCTAAATTAATTTTGCATCCACGCTGTCTTCATCAGGAATGCTTGTCTTCAGCTCTTGCATACTTCAGTGAGGCTATATTGAGCTGTGTTGCTACAGAGGAACTGCCTAAGCTGGGAAGGAAATGTAACTAGCGGATTTTAATCACTAGATAGCTTCAGAGGTCATTGCTAAGGTCCTGAACTGTCAGTAGAAGCCATGTAGAACTGATGAGATGATCTTAGCATGGGACTAAATGCTTGTAGCATTCCCTTTTGCATCTGACATGGGATTATCTTGTTCTGCACATCTGAGTTTAATTTTAAATACAGTATATAAAGATGATTCAAGTGCAGAATGCTGACTGATCCTGAAATGATTTCTGCTTCAAAGCTACTGCGCTTATTTGACACAGAACAACTTGAGGTACTTAAAGTAGTGGTTTAACAGTTGAAGGAAATTTGAGTTTGGCGCTTCTAAATCAAAAAAAAAGAAATTGATGGTGATTTTTAATCTGATGTATTTTAAAATACTGTGCAGTGTACTGCAGGTGGCCTTTTCAAGACAAAAGGCTCTAGAACTTTCAAGATTGATTAATGTGAGAAGAATATAGTTGCATTATCTGGATTTTATTGTGCTGCCTATGTGTTCTTGCTTACTCTGTCTTCACTAGACATGTTTCTGAACCTGCGTTTGTGTTAATTTTCTTTGTCCTCTTGTTGGTGTACTTAGAAGCAGCATCTCACTTGAGAGGAATCTTCATAAAGCATCTGAATGAATCTGCATGTGGCTTTTACAGTTCAAATTTATCCCAGGTGTGGGAACGCAATAATCCTTTAGTTCCGTTTCTGCTTCCAGTCAAACACTGTTTGATGTGATAGATGCTGTCAGAGTAGTATTGTCAATGTAGAGAGGCCTGTGGGTTGGTAATACCATATGTTGAAGGAATCTGGGTGATAAGATCTCATAATGGGCATGCAGTCTATTAAAGAATAATAGCTAGTTGGTTTGAAAGTTACAGCATATCTGAAATGCGAGTAGTATTTTTGTGGACTTTCCAGCAGTCCTTAGTGGAATTTGTATCTTGAGTTTCTCTACAATCTTTTGAAATACTTTATTAGCATGCAGGATTGTGATGTCAGTAACAAGAATATACTTGTAGTTTAATTTGCTACCTTTTTCCCTTACATTTGCAGGTTTCTCTAATGGATCCAACAGAAATGAAACTAACATGTAAGATGTGTGTTCTTGTAATTCATAGTTTGACTTTGAATTCCATTTTCAAAAAAACAGTTGTTATGGATGGGTGTGAAAAAAAAAAACAAACAACAAACCCAAATACTGCCAGCCTACTGCTGCCCCATCCCACCTTGCCTCCCTCCCCCCAGACCAAACCAACCCAAACAACACCGCCACCACAAACAATAAAACAAATGAACATTGGGCATCTTGGTTTTACGTGGAGGGAGGGGAAGGAAGTGAAATGTGCATAAATGAATATGGGCAGAGAGAAAGCAGAAAAATCCAGTTCTAAAGAACAGCCATTAGATTGTCACATTGACTATGTTTTCTTGGTGCTTTAACCTATACTTTCTGATATGTAATTTAGCAGTTCCTGCAAGCTTTCAGTTCCTCTAAGGAACAGATGTTTACCTTTTTTCCAAGTAAACTTATGAACCTGGAAGTATATCCAGCTGCTTATTTTGTTTTCTAGTGCTGAGCATTCTGTACACCAGTATGATATCTTAAAAACTTGGTGTTACTTTGGGCACTGTGTTCTGCACTTTAAAGTATTGATAAGGATTCTCGCTGCCTCTTTTTAAGAGGTCTTATGGATAACAGAGCACACTTTTTTCCCCTCTTCCTTTCCTTTCGGTTCCCTTCCACAGGTAATAGCTTTTTCCACAGTGATAAAAATACAAGGTTTTGGTGTCAGAAACTTCTAAGTTTCTGATCCAGAGTGTATTTATTGGAACATTAATGGGAGGGCAGGGGAAAAGATCCCTGTGCTCTAGAAGTCTAGAGTCCATCTAGAACTGATGTGAGAATTGGTTCCAAAGTGCGAGTTGAAAAAAGGGGTCCTTTTTTCCTGTTAGGTGAAAAGTTCATTTCCCTTAAGTATCATTGTTCATGTAACAGGTGATGGGTTGTGCTCTCTGAATCTTAAATATCCAAGCTGGATTTTAAGTTTCCAGCAGTGTGGTAACTAATGCTATTACATGCAGCCCTGCTGTGCAGTAGAGGTAGGGTGAGGGGGCAATCTGTTCTTTCTTACGACTGTGTGACTTTCCTTTAGGGTAAGGCTTCTCCTATTTGTGTTCTTTAATGGTTTTGGAGATTCTGCAAAAAAGAAAGCTAGGGAAAAGCAATATGGAATCCTAGAATAAATCAAATGTATAAGCTAAGATAAATTTAAATGGCTAAATACCTATTAGAAGTTCATTTGTGCTCTGTCTGTCAATACATATTCTCTTTATTATCCTTCTGTTTAAGTAGTAATCCTACTCACACAGATTTATGTTAAAACTTGACATAAGTTTACCTTAATAGAATTGCTTCCTAAGCATATGGCAGGAAAATATTTAATATTTGGCTTGCTGTGTTTCCTCTGATGTACATCAACAGAAGTAACTAAGTTATGCATAGTGTGAGTCTTTATTTTCATGTGTGCATGGCATTCTAGCTTTAGTTAATGGCTTACATGACTTAGTTAAGTTTAAGGCTAAATATAGATGTATGCATCAGTTTTATGGCGTAATATTTGCTGTACTTACTGTGTTCCAAATGTTGTGTGAAGAAGTAGAAAAATTTCATGTGGCTCAAGTCCAGTAATCACTCCTTATGCCTACTTTAATCTTCTAGCTGTATTAGCTGCTATTGTTAATCTAAAATGCTCTTGCTATTTTAGGAGATGCCTACGTAACACACGTTGCCAGCAATTGTACTAAATACTTCACTGCTGAACCAGCTGCTCAGGTACCCTGTCTGTCTTTGTTGCTATGGGAGACTGGAAGACTATTACTGTGCCAGTGCTATCATCAGGTAAACTGGTAATATTTTGAATTTATTGGATTTGGTATCTTTACTGGTGATGTTTATAGCACTTGAGAGAGATTGGAGTTTCATGCATGACATTTCACTAGTTAAGCAGACTATTTAAATGATATGTAGTACTTGCAGTGCTTTGTTTTTTGTTTTGGGTTTTTTTTGTTGTTGTTGTTTTGGATTGTGTCTGTACAGATGTGCTGCTGTAAAATACTGTCCTTAACATATGGTCACACCTTTCAGGATATGTTGTATTTTCAGAGGTTTCTTTACTTCTATATTCTTTTGCCTCATAAATTGATTACAGAAGTATCAAAGAAGTAAATAGTTTCTTTTACTTCTATATAGTGGAATAGTAAAACTTGTGTATCTTGGCAAATGAATAAAATTTGAAAGGATATAATACCTTAAGATGATATTAAGTCTTTCAGTCTTTGGTGGAAGCTTATTCCTTTTTTTTTTGTCGTGAATTGTTCAATATGTAATTCCAAGTAACATTCTAAGCTCTAGAGTTGTAAGTGTCTGTAAATAATATTTTGGGTGGTAAGGGATTTGACTTTTTTGTGTGTCCTAAACTCTTAGCCCTGACTTGTTTCTTAATGTTTTTAACTTTTAGATAGCAAAAATACTTTTCAATATACCTCAGATAAAAGTATTTCTTCCCCAAGTATGAACTCACAAGTGCTGCGTTTGTCACTGCCTTCATCCAAAAGCACGCACAGCTTTTTCAGTGCCTTCTGCACAGAAGAGAATATTGAACAGAGTGTGTCCTATCTTGATAGGGTGAGTTCCTGCTGTTTATTGGTGACTGTGTGAAGGTGACATTACATCAATTGTGGTAGTATAGGTTCACTGGATTAAGAAGGCTTTCTTTTCTTAATGCTCAGAAGCTGAAGTTGTTGAGAAATAGGTTTTTCTGGGGAGATGGTGTGGGAATATAGGAAAAGATTAATATAGAATTGCACATGATACTGTCACTCTTTTTTGGAGAATTACGGGAGATTGTTAGTTATTTATTCTCCACCCCCTTGTCTTTTACCAGGAACTGACAACACTGGGCTTTCCCTCTATTTATGCTGAGTCCAAAGGAAAGGAATTAAACTTAATATCTGTCATAAATTGCATGAATGAATTGCTTGTACTGCAGCACAAGAACCTTCGAGCTCAGGAAGAAGTAGAAATGCAGCATCTAAAACTGGGTAGTGATATGGATCACTTACAGAACTGCTATGCTAAATTAAAGGTAAAACCAAGATAGTTCCACAAGTATATATGCAGCATTTCTGTTTAACAGATGGGAACCTTCTTAACAGGTTTTTTTGTTTTTTTGGTTTTTTTTGTTTTTCTCCTCAGTACTAATGGGGAGCTGTATGTTAATGTGCAATTTGGGTTGGCTTTGGGAAGTATATTTCCAGTTGAAAAATCCATAAAGTTAATAAGTTTTCAATTCTAACTCATATTCAGAATTATGGCCTCTTTAATCAAGGAAGAGGAGAGGCTGTTCAGATTAGAAGTGTTAATGCATACTGTGGGTGAAAATGTTAAATAGTTCAGGTCACCATTCAGTACCACTTAAAAGCATTATGCTTAGCTCTAAAAGTTGATTTCCTGATATAACTGTAACCAGTAAAACTGTAGTTAGCATTTCTGTTCTGTGTCACAGGGTTATTATCAGTCTTTCCCCAGATCTGTAGCTTTTTGTGTGTGTGTTTTTGTTTCTATTGTATTCCTTGGATAGCCAACTACAAGTTCTCTTCATACAAATTGCTCAGAAGCTCTTATCAAGCCTGAAGTCACTAAGCTTCATTTTATCACGACATAAACACATGCATAAGGCAAATCACTGTGGAGTAGCTGATAAATTGGAAGTTCAGATGCTACTTCATGGGCGCTTGTATGTGTGGTCATATTAGTGTTGTCCTTCCCTTGATTCTGTCAGGAAAATAAAAACCACCAGCGTATGTTTTGGAGCTTTTTCAGGCTAGTTTTTCACTGGAGCTGGCCAGCACTACCTCCTTCACAAATACTGGTGTAGATTCTCAGTCATAGGAAGTCATCCACGTAGAAGCATTTCTATAGGATGTTAAAAAATCATGTGTAACTGCACTCAATTTTTATACCAGTGCTATATAATGTTAGTTTCCGGGTAACCACTCCAGTTACTTTCCCTAGATGGCATTAAGGTGATGGTGTTGGGATGGGTACCTTGTTAGTACTACTTCAACCCCAGGGCATCTAATATAACTGTTAGCTTGCAAAGTTTCTTGTGTAAATTCTTTCAGATATCATGCAGCAAACATCTTGACTTACACTATTTTGTTACCTGTGTTCCAGTGTGGTTTACTTAGAAATTCTTGTTGCTTGAATATCTCTGCACATTAGTAGTTCAAAACTATACGCACAAAAAGAGCTTGTGTGTAGTGTTTGGCTCTGTCAATGAAGTTGGCATTTTCGGGTTTGAGTTCCATATTTGTGGAAGAAATGTCTAAAATCCTAGTTTTGCATAATGTGTTATGAGATCGCCTCTCTAGCCTTCCTCTATGTATGTGAAATAGCTTGTTTGTTTTGCTGTGGTCACAGGCTGCATAGCTGTGTTAATTGTTCTCTTGATTATTTAACAGAAATACTCCAGTGAGACTAGTTCCAGGTTCATACAGGTTGTTCAGTATCTGCCTCACTCTCCCAGTATAGAAATGCTTACAGAATCCCAACTTAATGAAAAGTTAAGTTTTCATTAAGAAATCATAAGATTATTATTCAATACAAGATAATTCCTGTTAAATACCAAGCCAATTTTTTATTACTTGTGAGCAGGAGTGTTACTTGTACTGGGGAGTCATACTTCTTGCTCCAGAAAATAGAACTAAGTTGTCATTGAGAATGCAACATCATCTCCAAAACATTGGAGAAATATATAGGAAAACTTACTTTAATTGAGGTGGTTTGGCAGTCTGGTTTGTATGTTCTGTTGTTTAGCTTGTAGGTTTTTTGGGGGTTTGGGTGTTTTTTTGGTTTTTTTGGTGGGTTTTTTTGTGTGGGTTTTTTTTAAGAGTATGTTTTTTGTTAATTCTTTGCTGTTAATTCTTACTGATACTGAACTATCAACACTCTTTCCTAGGAACAGTTGGAATTATCTAAAAGGGAGATAGTTGGACTTCAGGAAAGAGACAGACAACTGCAAAACAAGAACAGAAATTTGCACCAGTTACTTAAAAATGAAAAGGATGAAGTGAGTTCTCATGTACATTAACACAAGTCATTACCTAGATATTCAGTAATATATTTTTATTTTAGTAAGTCTTGTAATTGTTCACATTTTCTTATGTTGTTGGTAAATGTTGCTTTTCACCAAAGTGAAATTGGCATGTTGCGTATGGATACATAAGTTCTGTTAGGGGTAGGTCCAAGTTATAATAATAGCAGAGAGTAGTGCGGAAATGCATATGTGCCATTTTCTGAGGCTTTCTGTACTTCTGAGCATAGCTTTATCTTAGATGTTTAAAAGAAGAACCAGGATCAGAAGTCACCTTGAAATCCAAGGTGCTGTTTAGTTTAGGATTTGTTTCCACTGTGCTTCCCTCCCTCCCATCCCCTCTCCTGTACCACCTCCTGCAACCGCCTTCCTTATGTGGCTCCTAAGTTTCTGTGAGTGTTCTATGTGATCATAAACCTATTCATAGAGTTAGTGATCACAGCACTATCTGTATATAGTGAACACTCTAAAGTTGCAGCTTAAAATATTCAATGTGCTGTATGTTTGTAAGTTTAAAACTGACAATTGAGGGGAGGGGAGAAAAAAAATACACAAGAAACAAAACCAAAACCCAAGCCCAGGTATTGATAGTACTGGCCAAGAATTTGCTTTACGATATGTTTTAATATCCTTTTAGACCAAATGGAATAGTCTGTCTTCCAGCATCCTGCTTCCCAGAAATTAGTACTTTATTGTTTTTAATGTAAACCTAACAAGTATTATAATATGCTGCTTGTGATGTTGGTTTCTGCAGAAAAGACAGTAAATCCCCTGAGATGTCTGAGGTTGGAATCCATGGGCTGGGCGAGTTCTTCTGATTCCTTCAGTCACTTCCTTTCACCAGAAAGACAGTTTTAATTAGAAGTATTATTTTGCTTCTTGTGTTTTGGTTTTCTGAAGAAATTTATTGTAGTTATGCTTTAGTTGAAGAACACACAGTTTTTGTGGGGTTGCTTTTAGGTACAGAAGTTACAGAACATAATCTCAAGCAGAGCTACACAGTACAATCATGATATGAAGAGGAAAGAAAGAGAATATAACAAATTAAAGGAACGCTTACATCAATTAGTCATGAACAAAAAGGACAAAAAGATAGGTAAGTAGCTCTAAATTTTACTACAGCAAACCGGCATATTCAATATGTGAAAAATGCTTAAGTGTTCTGGGTATCTTTAAAGTAAATATGGCCCTCTTGTAGGTCTTTAGATGTTAGAACATTATGTAAAAGGTGTAATATTTCATGTCAGCTGACTCTGTAAGGCTAACTTGCATTGTTCTATATGTTTTTTTACCAAGCACAAACCAAATAGAGATCTTTACAAAATGAGATTTTTTTACAGGGGAGAATTATCTGGAATCAATTCCTAAGATAGAGCTGTCTTTCCTCTACTTTAGAATTACTGCTGCCATCACAAGACCTTAGTGTCATAAATATTGTATTATGCTCACCAGTTGCAATCAGAAAGAAACGCTGCATGACCTTTTCTCCCCCCCTTAAGGTACTACAGTTTACTTGTGTTAGGGACAAGCCTTGAGAAATTTTGGAGAGGAAGCTACATGACTTATGTAGCACCTAGTGTTTTGTGAAATGAGGAGAAAAGAAATCTGCTTTATCATGTGCGCACTCATATATCATGCTGCCTAAAAATTGTGTTCAAGGCACCAGTGCTATTTAACATGAGCATGGTTTTTGTGGTGTGTTGCTGAAAACAGGGTATCAGTATTATGTATTAAGAAAAATATCTGCACTTTTTGGTTCATATTTGTATCATTTATTTCCAGTAGAAGTCCTGCTTTTCTGGTCTTATCCTTCCTGCGAGCCCAAAAACACTTAGCTGTTTGACAGCTGTAGCGCATGTTGTGTTTTAGTAAGCTGGTTTAATTCACTAAGCCAGAAGTAAACTATTCATGTTGTCACCAAGCTGTTTTTCTGCTGGTTTAGTCTTCTGAAAGTGCTTGAGGGTAAGGTAAACCAGATTAGAACACTAGCAGGAACACCTATTCTGGCTTCAGAAAGTCTTCAGGTATCAGCTCAGTAATTTTTAGAAGCCTTACCCTGTGGTCAGCAAATTTTACCTGTGGCCTGTACTTGACTGCAGTTGGCTAGTACTCGCTCAAGTATCAGTGAAGTCCAAAATAACAGGGGTTTAAATGTAGCTACTGTTTGCTTGATAGCAAACTAGAATTGTGCTTGGTCCATTCATCTGTAGTGATGGGTCTGGGTTGTTGTTTTTATCTGGTTTTTGGGTTGTTGTGTTTTGTGTGTATTTGGTTGTTTTTGTTTTGTTTTTTCTTTAAATGTGGAAAGAGAGGCTTCTTTGTTTTGAGGAACATCTTGTGGCACATTAGGAAGTTGCTTACTCTAAACTGCAGGTACAACTGGCATTACTGGCAGAAGAGAGGTTAGAGTTGATAAACCAGTGATGAAGGTTGAAATAGGGATGAAGGTGTCATTAAGAAATGCATAAGCAAGTATAAAACAGGATGAGAATACATCCCTCCATGAATTTCCAAACACAAAAATTTATTTTCTTTCCTTGGCTATTTTATTCAGTTACTTTAAGCAGGGCAGTGTGGTTTCATATGGGTTGGAAGATTGAGGGGAATATTTGAGTAATGTGGTCTCTTGACAATAACTGCATGTAAATGCAATGTTGTGTGAATGTTTATATATTTGCATGTTCACGTTTTGAAATATCCTTTTCATTTGTAGCTATGGAAGTTCTAAATTATGTTGGTAGAGCTGATGGGAAGAGAGGTGCATGGAGGACTGATAAGACAGAAGCCAGGTAGTTGTCTTAGAACAACATTAATTGAAGTGTATGTTATGGCTGTTATGTTGTTACTGTAAGATTTCTTCCTCCAGAAATGAAGAAGAAATGTACAAAGTTCTGTTAAGTGATTATGAACAACGCCAAAAACAACTTTTAGTGGAAAATGCTGAGCTGAAAAAAGTTCTTCAGCAAATGAAGAAAGAGATTATTTCACTTCTCCCACCACAGAAACAGAAACTTAAAGAAAGGTCTGAAGATGGGCCAGTAAGTATTCTTCAGTTAAAATTCAATCTGTGTGGTGGTTTAGTGCTCGAGTAATTTTACAATTGTAAAAAGATAAAGTAAAAGTAAACTTTCATGTTTATTGTGGCTTGCACATCAGTTTAAACAAATCATCACTTAAACAAGTAGCCTACTATCTGTTAACAATACCCAGTGTATTCTTCCCAGTCAGTCAATGGAAAGCTTTGAAAGTAGTATACTCTGGGTGAATTGTAAATGTGGTAGCTACTTGTATGTAGTTCTATATAATGATGCATTTGGGATTTTGTTTGCCTTCCATACAAAGATATTGATGCTAGCTTTCAAGGTGTTTATGCAAAGAAACCAGGCTTCCTGTAGGATCCATGGGGGTGAAGGAAATGTAATTAGGGTGTGCTCCTATATGGATTAGAGTAGTTGTTGGTTCCTTTTACAGAGCTGCTGGTAATTTCAAGGAAAATGTTCTGTGAGGTTTTTTGTTTTCAGGCTTTAAGTATTTCTTTGTTTACAGATTGTGTGTATATATACATATATTTATTTTTTTTTTATGGAACAGTATAGGGCACATTCATTGTTTATCATTCATTTTGCTGGTTCCCTGCTAGAAGTTGCAGTTATGTTTTGATGTCAGAGTGAAATGGGGAATAATCTAGACAGTTAACTGTGCTTTTGCTTAGGTAAGTCCCTGAGCATAAAAAAAAAGAGTTGAAAATACAGCAAACGTGCTTAAAAGCTAGATTCTAAGAATCACTCAAGATTGGTGTACTGATAATAGGGTATTAAAAGAATATGGGTACTCTACAGAACAAATTATGAAGCATTTTATATTACAAATAGTATGTGCTCATAAGTAAGAATATGTGTAGATAAAGCCTGTCAGAGAGTGCTCTTTTTGTAGTATCTAGTGCTTGCCATTTGAGAAGGCCCACTGTCTTGCTCAGGTTGCTGTACTGTTCCTTTATTTCTGAGCTATCTCTGGTGCATTTGTCCTGCCTCAGAATGCACTGTGTAGAAAAAGCACTAGAGACTCTGGCCACACCCTTTGTAAGGTATGAATAAACTCTCTTTAACTTCACTGGATGACTTGCCCTGTATACCATACAGAATAACTCCCATGTGTATTTAGTACAGTAGTCAGTAATGCGCAGTGTGTTAACCTTTACCTTAGAAGTTGACGATGTAGATATAATTATTACTATAACTCAGCAATGAGAATTTGATGTTCTGTAATAGGTATTTGGTATAATTTGTAGTATAAAGTGTAATTGGGTATCAATTCTGTAAATGGTCCTCCTTTTAGGATTCTGGTGAAGCCAAGAGGGTTTGGAACAATCTTGAGTACGCTGGTGAAAATCTGGCAGTGGGAATGGGGTCCTTATGAACTTGTGCTTTGAAACAAACTTGAGGGGAAAAACAGACTTAGTGCTCTGAAATTAACCACTCTAAAGACAAGCATCTGTTAACTGTTGTAGCATTAAAGGGGTTGTATGATTTTGTACTTCCCATTCAATATTTCTTATCTACTTGTAGATAAAGGGGATTGTGTAGAATGGCTTAGATGCTTAAGAGTGGAATATTCATGCCAGTTATTCAAATGACTGTCGCTTTTCAACTTAAACCTACTGAACGGTCCTGGGCTAGTTTTCTCTTTGCTGTTTAGACTTCTGTATGCTAGCTCTTCACTATAGCATTCAGGTTTGATGTTTGAACTGTAGCAAAAAATGGAGGTGGGAGAGGGAGGTGCTAGATCCGCTACTGTCAGTGTGGTGGGTTGGTTGGTTGGGGCTTTATCATCATGGAGAAAAATACGGCAGGAACAAATTACTTAATTCTCAACAGGAAAAAATCTTTGTCTTTAAATCCTGTTAATGCTGCATAGTGAGTTTATGGGCAGCTGCTGCTTAAATTTGACAGCATATTTCAGCAGTCTGAATTTCTCCTAGCTTGAAGATGTGTGAGAGCAAGTCTTGCTAGCTGATACACTTCCTCTGTGGTAGAATTCTGGGGACTGCCAGGTCATTTCTGTCTCTTCAACATTATGCTGTCAAGGAACTAAACTCCCTGACAGTCACATTTCCCTGGTTGGAAAAATCATTCCTGTATAGAAGGGTTTTCTTCCCTTCAGTAAATTAAATCCATATACATATTTAAGTTAATGAATGCATGTATTTGAAATAGTGGAGTGGTTTACACCTTGTTTCTGCTTCTACAGGTGCTGTCAGACTTGGAAGAAGATATTGGAGAGTTAAATAAAGAGAATATGTGGGAACTGTCTTGTGAAACTGTGCGAGAGCAGCTTACCAACAGCATTAGAAAACAATGGAGAATGTTGAAAAATCATGTTGAAAAGCTAGATAACCAAGGTGATGTTTATTTGTATTAGATTTCCTTGTAAAATACTACTAATAATTCCATTTGGTATCATACTCTGAAGACTTATTGTCTAAGCAAAAATGGAAGGAACTACCTGGTAGCCTTTCTGAAAGGGCTTGTGATTTTATAATTTTTCTGTGTGAATTTCAGTTGTAGGGAAGCAATTGTGTACCAAGCCTGTTGTTATGAGAAAGGACAGGATTATATTTTGACATAAAAACAATTATGTCTTCATAAAGTAGTTGTTTACTCCTTTGAATGTATGTGCCCTGTAGTACAATTTGTTGCCTTTCCCAGCTTTTTGGGATGTTCAAGTAATGCAGATGTAATTTGAAGTAATTGGAGGCAAAATACATAAATCCGTATTGGGAGTCTAGGCTTGCCATACCTCTGAGGCTTCTTTTGGCATTCTAAAGTAAGCTAGCTGCTGGTATGGTGGTGGACCCTCCTTGTTTCCAGCTGTTAAACAGCATTAAAAGACAGCTAAAAATATATAAAATTCTTTCCTAGTATTATTTTCCCATGCAAGCAAATGCTGTTGCTATCGCAGGGATATCTGCAGTCAAGAATAAGACTGAGAAGGTCATGCATGCAATTGCAAATAAGAGCAGATGGTCTGTGTGAGAATACGTTTATGTCATAGGCAGGATTTTAAGAACACTTGTTTTAAGTAATACTTGATTTGGTGTAGCTAATTGAAAAAACAGTTGTAAGCAGCAGGAAAAATGTTTTGAGCATTTGGTGTTTTCTTGGAGTCATCTTTTGGGGTTTTTTTGATTTATAGAAATGACCATTGTGTAGTCCAGCAGGACTCGATTTAATATTCAAACACTGGCATCAGGGGATTGAAATTTGGTGTATTACAATCACTGTGATAGCTATCTATGCACGAAATTAGAGCAGTATGTAATTACACAAAATACATCTTATTCTTCTCTAATTCATTCTCTTACTGGGATGAAAATGTGCTTGTGATGTTTGTTAGCTCCTTTTCTCCTTCACAGGACTTGAAGGAAAAGGCTATCTTTTTATATCTGTGATAAATATAGTTGCTGTCATATTTTTATGAACACACAAGCCCTTCAAAGGTGGCCTTGGAAGAACAGGCTAACAGCATGTTGCTGAAAAGAAATCTTCACTTGTTTTCTCCTAAATAACTGCTGAAACAAGTTGGGGGGGTTTGTATGATACTTACTGCACTGCAGATGCTTGATTTTCCTTTAGGGATGTGAAATGGCTGTTTTCATTGCTATTTTTTTCTAAACTGGATTTTGTGCATAGCTGGGTGTGTAGCACCAATTCTGGATCTTATATCCAGTAGTGCTTTTGAACACACTGTGTATATATCTTTCAGGATGAAACAAATAGTCTAAAATCTTTTGGTATTGCTGTAAGTCCCTGATATGAGGGATTTTTGTTGATTTCGTCTTGTGTTTTTTCTTTAAGTAGCTTTCTTCTCTTCCCCTTAGTATCACGTGTACATTCAGGAGCTTTGAATGAGAAAGATGTCATTTCGAGAGAAGACCATGAGATGGAAATGGCAAAGCTGGAGTTGGAGATACAGCAATGTAAAGAAATGATCAAAACTCAGCAACAGCTTTTACAGGTAATAGACTTTAATTTTTCTTATTTTTATCTCGGATGAATCTAAGCTGCTTTTTTGATTTGTCACCTTTCTCACCTGAGTGTTTCTCCATTATTTTTTTTTAGTAATGCTTTTAAAATAAAACATCGTAATGGCTGGTCTGAGTGTAGGTGTGCTAGTGGGTTGGCTAGGAGTTTAAAGAGCTTGTAATCCTGGTAGGAATAATTAGGGGGGATAAAGGTGAAAAAGGCTGATGAGGCCAGCTGACTGAACGGGGACATTCCGCTTGCTATCTGCAACTCTGCCTCCACCAGCCACCGACTTGATACTTACTATATTGCTTCTTTTTTAAACTTCAGACATTTTTCTTTATACAACTGAAAATCCATGGAAATTCTGCTTCTCTTAACAGTCACTCCCAAATCAATGTTTGTATCCCTTTGCTTGTATCTGCAGCAGCAGCTCATGTGTCCATGTGATGATGACACCACTGTGTTACTACAGGACTGCTATTTACTGGAAGAAAGAGAGCGTCTTCAGGAAGAATGGAGACTATTTCGAGAACAAAAAAAGAATTTTGAGAAGGAACGAAGGAGTTTTACAGAAGCTGCTATTAGATTAGGACTTGAGGTATTAAAAAAGTAGGAAGGTGTTAGAAAAGGAAACTGTTATGGAAGATAAGTCATGATTAAGTAATTTTACTGCTATATGCACCAAAGTGCAGCCATCCAACAATATCTGTTTGCTAACATCTATAGAGAAGGATCATTCCCATACTGTATGAAACATACCTTTGGTTATTGTAAGAGATCATTCTGTTGGCATAAAAAACCCACCAAAAAACAAAACAAAAAACAAACAAACAAAAAAACCCTACAAAAAACCTCAAAAAAGGAAAAAGTAGGATTTTTTTTTTTGTGTAATAGAAAATACAGTTGCTGCAATTGGAATGACTAATTTTTTTTGTTTCAGCAGTATCTAAGTACTTCCAAAAATCAGTCCACTTAATCACAAAATCCTTTGTTAGATAATGCTTAAGTTTGATTTCCTACAAAAGCAAGGTCTGTGCAAATTTTGGTCAGATTTGGCTGCATTCTCTAAGTTCTTAAAGGTACTAGATTCCTAAACTTTCAACTAAACCAGTGACTATTTCAGAAATGTGAAGTAATTGCTGTCTTTTCCTTAAGATTATCTGTTCTTTTCTTGTAGTTAAGTTGGCCAGTAAGCACACATACTGGAATGTAGTTGGGGTAGATGTGTTTCTAAATGAGCTCTAGCATGTGTGTTCTTTGGTCCAGTCAGCAGTTAGGGCTGAGTGCATGAGAGAGCTTACAAGTTTACTGGGGAAAGGAGGCCATGATGATGTGTGTGGTCATGAAACTATGATTGTACAGTTATGGCAGGAAAATATTGAAGGAAAAAAGAAATGGGCCTTAGACTGACTACTTAGAGAGCTGCTTGCTTTGACATGCAGAGCAAAAAGTTGGAGTGGGATATGATTAAAATTTACAGAATCATAGAGTCATAGAATGGTTTGGGTTGGAAAGGACCTTAAGATCATCTAGTTCCAGCCCCCCTGCCGTGGGCAGGGACACCTCACACTAGACCAGGTTGCTCCCTGTGGATTCAGTTGGTCAGATAAAAGCAGTACTGTTCATCTAATCTCTCAAGGTTAGGACTAGAATGAACTCATAGAACCTGTTTTACTGATGGTTTTTTGAGATGAAATGGCTTATTGCTTGATTCCCGAGCCATTGGATCTTTTTGGAGTTTGTCTTTTGCCATTATTTTCCTTAGATTTTTGTGCTCGACGACTGGGAATTAAAATAACCCCTTTCTGCCCCAGTTTCAGATGGAAGTAATCAGTGCTATTTTCAATATCACTTTTATCAAGGAAAAGGTTCAGGGTTGAGGTTTAGGCAGTAATCCTTACTGGCAGCTGTGCAGAAATGAGGGCTACCTCCAAGAGGTAGAGCTACACTGAAGGAAAGGGTGGCATAGGAGGCAGTGTTAGGAGATGGTGTCACTGGAGTGGAGAACAGTAAAATGAAAGGATTAGTCAGACCTCAGTGAAACAAACCATGAGAGTTGGCTTGAAAATAAATACCTTCTCAGCTAATCCTTGTTGGATTCAGAAACTTGTTCACATGACTGTAATTCTGTGTTAAATGGCTGTCTCTCCTTAATTACATGGACATGTTACAACTTTTCCTTAGCTAGAATCGCATGAATGTGGAGTAAGCTTGTTCTTGTGGTTGTAAATGTAAACTGTCGTTTCTTTTCTTAGAGAAAGGCATTCGAAGAAGATAGAGGAGCATGGCTGAAGCAACAGTTCTTAAGTATTTCTACTGATTACAAGCGCTCTGAAAATGTGACAACTCCAAGTGCCTTCTTAGGAAGCAAGTATTTGGTTTAAACTCTGTTCTTGTAATGTGCTTTTTCTCTCCCTTCCTCCTCCCTTTCCCCTCGTTTCCTTCAATTAGAAAATGCAAACATAAGCAAAACTCTTAAAAAAAAAAAAAAACAAAAAACCAAAAAAAAAACCAAAAAAACCCCCAAACCAAACAAAAAACCAACACACACAAAAAAACCAAAACAAAACAAACCCCAAAAAACCCAACCAAAACCCCAAAAAACCTCAACCTAACACTTCCCAAGACAAGTTTTACCAGGTACCTGTGCCTCTGCCTGTCAGTGTAACTGGTGGTTCAAAATGTCCTTTTAAAAAGGGAATCGTGGTAACTCCTTCCCTGATATTTATTTATGTAATGATTTTGTGTTTGTGAGGTGATCTGGTGAATGTCAGGTGCCTGACAGTGCAGCTGTTAAGAACAGGGAGCTTCTAGAGTTATGAACCTAAATTAAATGTGAGCATATTAATTGCCAAGGCAGTTGAAGAAATCATGACCTACAAAGATCTATTTAGATAAGCAACAACTTTTGGGAACAAGAGCATCATAATGTAATGTGGAGGTGGCAGCATTAATTGTTTGAGATGAAGTAATATTAAAGATGCATGCATACATATTCAGTAAGAAAAGAATCCTTTGAAAAAATAAATAGTGAAAAGAGTGTAATGATACCAAATGTGATCAACAAACAGTTTTAAGATTTGTATCTCCATAAAGGAGTAATTTCAGGAAAAAAAAAGAGGAAAAAATGGCTGTGATGTATAGTTTGGAATACTTACTGAAAGTATTTTTTTTTCTTTCAAATTGGTAAGCTTATTTCCCATGCCCAAATTCCTGAATATCCACATTCAGTTTTTTGGCCTTCACCACTGAGTCTTCGATACTTTCTAAGGGCTGTGTGGTGGGGTTGAGACAAAAAAATAAAGGAATAGGGGAGGAAAAAGTAACAACAATCTGTTAAAAAGATTCTTGTTATGGCAGCCAACAATTAAAGATAAATGTGTGAAACATCTATCAAGTAAAGATGGCTTGAATTTTTTTTCTTGTTAGATAAACTAGCCTGCCTCATGTTCTGGGTTTTCCTTGCTTATTTCACACTTACAGAAAGAATTGCACAGAGAAGAATCTTCCACAGTAGGAGAACTTTTATTTTTAGGAATAGAGCTAAAGCTGTTTGGCTGTTGCTCATGAAGAATGACTTGATTAGTGATCTGTGAGCAACTTGAGATCTGTTTAACATTCATTGTATGCTAAAACTTTTGATTTGTAATTGCCTTTTTCCAAATCCTATTGTTTCTGGATATATTTAATGTCATTTTCTCTTCTAAATGGCATTCTTTGATCTTTATCCTAATCTTAAGCTATTGGATAATAGTCATAAAAACAAAAATGTCTGCCCCACGGAGTCAAGACTCCATTTGGATATTATTCCACGTTTCTTAGAGTTGTTTTCATGACCAGTTTTTGTTTTTTCACAACACTTGTCCAAAAGCTTTTAATTCGGTAGTGCTGTGATGAATGCTGCAGAATATAGAACCATTCTATTTTTCTACTTCATATGAAAGCTTTGGAATCTAAATGTGAGGAAGAGTTAGCAGGGATTGATCTGGCCCTGCCAAGTTTGGCCATATCTTTCCATCAACTTCAGTGATAGTTAAGTTCATGTAAGTGCTAAGGCATTTAACTTGGTGCTTTTACTTGTTCCTTATACTCTGACAAGTTTGCATTTTTCTCATGTTGGTGTTGATTACTCTATCTGTATGCTGGAAGAAACGTTTACTTTACTGAGTGGCTTTAAACTTGACTTCAATATGACTATGTGCAGTGATGGTTGTGCATGTAAATGCTTCACTTTCAAATGTGGAATCCTAATCTGAACATAACTTCAGTAGCATTACATGTGCTTATAAAATTTTATAGAGATCTGTAACAATAAGATTTATTATTATAGACATCCTGCAAGATATTTGATGTGGTTTTCTTATGAAGTAGAACATATAAAGAAATGAGTCCTTCAAATGTTTTCGATTGCACTATATTTTAACTGTTGATATGTATCCCTCTTAGGCTCTGACCAAGACAATCGATTACTGAAATCCACCTCTCAGCAAAGAAGACCTCACTGTATGTTGGGTGGCCCTGTTTCAGCAGAACCTTGCCAGATATCTCAGTATATTGCACGTAACAGGTATCTGAAATGATGTTGGTTTTATAGTGCTGAACTCTACGTAGAGACAGAGTTGTGATAATTTATGGAACGCCTAATCTGAAGCTTATGATTGATACATAGCAAAATATATTAAATATCATAAAACTGTCTATCTTAAGCATAATTTATTTGCATTGTAACATTCTAATTTTTTTTTCCTTCCCCCCCCCAGTTCCAGTGCTGCATTAAGGAAACCTGCTGGAGATAGCAAACCAAATCAGTGGATGGAAAGTGACAAAGAAACGGAGTGATGCGCAAAGTCATGGGAAGACTCTGGAGCTGGCACTCTGCTATGTAGAAACTTGCACATAGAACAACTGCCTCAGACTTCCTAGGGTTGCTAGCTGGGTTTTTTGTTGGAGATTGGTTCATAAACTTATCATTCTAAAGTGAAACAATGCTGTGAGTTTGATCGTTCTTCTAGAGGATTATGTGGTGATCTGAATTGTGATGTGTGTGTATGTGTGTGCACATGGCTTTTCTTTTTTAGACCATTTTTGCTTCATTTTCTTGCAACTCTGAAAGAAGATAATTTAAAATATATAAAAGCTTTGATATTTTTTTAGTAACAAAGCTCTGATTCTGTGAATGAAGCAATAGTCTGACACTTTGACTGTAACAAAATATTGGATCCTTGTGTTCCTTTTCATCACAGGCAGAGATAGCACTTTTAGAAGTTGTTTAATTATTGGAAACCTTCAGTTATGTTTCAAGTGTAACTGGCATTAAAACTTCTTTTGCCTCAACTTGAATGTACAATATACTGTAGATTTTTAACAAAACAGGTTCTATATTTATTGTGTGATTTGAAAATACCTCTTTGATATTTCAGATGACTTTAAGTGCAGAATCTTTATATATTTGTAAATAGACAAAGTGGTTATGCTGAGAAACCATGAAATGAAACACATGCATACACAGTATTATTTTACATGGCATTTTAAATTTGTTTTATAGTGATACTGAGTTTACAGATGCATTAGGACTTTCAGTGGTTCAGTGAGGAACCAAATTATTTCAAATGTGAACAATAAATGTGTAATTTTATTCTAAGAAAGCCTGATTCTCTCTTTTGTATGCACTAAGCTATTGTGGATGTCAGGCTGTCTACTGACAACAAATCTGATGCTGCTTTTGAATTTCCTTAGTTTTTTCTTTTAATCAGTTCCAGATATATTTTTAGTGGGTTTTTTGTTGGTTTGGGTTTTTTTTGGTGGTCTTTGGGAAATTTGTTTTCTTTACAATGTAATAAAAATAGCCAAGTGGAGGTAAGATGCTTCAGTCTCCTTCACCTGTCTCCATGCGCACTGTTTTTCCTTGCCTGTTACAAATCAATCTTGTCTTTGCTGGGTTTTCATGCACCTGTGAATGCATGTATATAGCTCTGATGCTTTTGGAAGATGCCTAAGAAATTCGTGCCTTTCTTACATTCATAGGAAGAAAATTAACTCTGAAACTTAGAATCCTTTGCTGAAAACACAATGCTGCTCTGCCTATTATCTTCAGAATTGGATGTAATGGAGTGATTGGGTCACCTGGAGAAATAGTTATTAAGTAACATAGGAAAGAGAAGAAAGGGGAGTTCTCCAGGAAGCTAAGACAGACAACTGCAGTTTCTGCTGATTAGTTCTGCATATTGAGTGAGAGGAAGTAATGGCCAATGCAGTCTGCACAGGATACTTGTGTGATTCTTGCAGAGCACCCTTAAGGAAGCAGAAATGTATATAATGTTCTTGGTCAGCTTTCTGCTGCAGAGGTAGTCAGGTTGGAAAGACAATGCAAATACCATATTTCTTATTTTTTAACTCTTCTCCAGCTCCTCGTCAATAAATGGGTGATCATAGCAATGTCATCTGTTGAAAGTATTCAGTAGTATGTAGTTACTCTTAGGCTTACACCTTCCCCACAATGTGCTGGACAGCTCTTGCCTGAATTTTAGTTGTGGAAGAATAAATATACATATCCAAAAGGTGTATTTAAAGATGTAATGTGGAAATCTTAATACACTGACAGTACTTTACATGTAGGATTCGTACTTTCAAGCTGGTGTGGTATTCCAGTATTGTAAATCGACAGTTGAGGCAGTATCAGCATGCCACTAGGGGCTGCTGCTGCTCTGAAGTATTACCGTGTGGTTGGTGGTGCTATGTTGGGAAGCTTAAGAGTCATTCAGTTTAGTTGGGCTCTTACTAGACAGTTTTTTCTTCACAACAGTAAGTTTTAGGATAAAAATGCATTAGAAGAACTAAATAATTTACCTATTTAATCTTTTGTGCCTATTGAATTATTAGTGCAAAATGTTTGTTAATTGCTATTTTTTCATGTAACATGTCTGATAGAAGTGGAGAATTGTTTAAATGCCTCCATGGAAGAATCAACAGTGCTAGGTCTGTGCATGCAGCTGCTGCCTACTCAGACCTGGTCTGGAAGCCTGTTCATAGCCCTGTCCCTGTAAAGAAAGAAAATATGCCCTGAGTTTTTGGATTGTTCTCTAGGATGAGGAAGCTTTTTAAATCTGAAGCTACTGCTCATAACAGTAAGAACACTGTGGATGGTCTGGTTGGTAGTGTGGTCACACTGCAATGCTTCACTATGGTGGAAATGGCTTTGGCATTTTTCTTAACTTGTACAAGGTGGAAGAGCAAAGGGAATTCACTGCTTGCAAGAATGTAGTACAGGTGTGTTACTACATACAGGTGCATATGGCCTACTACAGAAATAACAAGAAGTGTACTGACTACCAGTGACTGATAAGCATGCAGCTATTGTTAGCTACCTATGCATGACTGTCATGGGTTCAGCAGTAGCAGTCATTTTTTCTCCTTCTTAGTGGCTGGTGCAGCGCTGTGTTTCTGACTTTCAG